>JAVTVY010011369.1:0-56511 GCA_036873755.1 Hanleya hanleyi
GATGCGAAGGCAGGATGCGGAGCGCGAATTCAGGATGCGAAGTCGCGAAGGCAGGATGCGAAGTGGCGAAGCCAGGATGCGAAGTCCCAAATCAGGATGCGAAGTCAGGATGCAAAGCGCGAAGTCAGGATGCGAAGTCGCGAAGGCAGGATTCGAAGTGGCGAAGTCAGGTGCGGTGACTTCGCGCTTCATGTTTTGATTTCGCATCCTGCCTTCGCGACTTCGCATCCTGACTTCGCGCTTCGCATCCTGGCTTCGCATCCTGATTTCGCGCTTCGCATCCTGGCTTCGGCACTTCGCATCCTGCCTTCGTGACTTCGCATCCTGACTTCGCGCTTCGCATCCGGCCTTCGCATCCGGCCTTCGCATCCTGACTTCGCACTTCGCTTCCAGTCCTTGCATTGCTTTGTTTTGATTTCGCATCCTGACTTCGCGCTTCCCATCCTGGCTTCGCCACTTCGCATCCTGTCTTCGCGACTTCGCATCCTGACTTCGCGCTTCATGTTTTGATTTCGCATCCTGACTTCGCGTTTCGCATCCTGCCTTCGTTCTTCGCATCCTGACTTCGCATCCTGCGTTCGTGTGTCGGTCCAGATTCATTAACACAATACAGCGATGTCCATTCTCGGCCATCATAAGTAACACCTTTCTCATCTTTTCCTATAAGCGATCGATCTATTCTATTAGTGCGTATATACTATACAGGAAATAGTTGTTTTTCCAGGATATGTGATTAATAAATTATCAGTTTACAAATGCCTTAGATTGCAAGTTTTCTCAAAAAGGTTGACATACCGGTCTGTTGAGATACGATTTACGAGAGAATAACATTAAGATTACATTCAGATTCAAATATTCCGGGTCGACATTGAGGTCCTATTGTACATGGTGTTTTCTTATCCACAGCATGTCTGGAATTAATTTATTTCTGGGATATATATTAGGCAACATGATAACTTGAAAATCAAGCAAATGTACAGATGATAATATATGTGCATATCATTAAAATGAAAACTCTTTGATTCGATTATCATGCAGAAGCAATGGACCGTGACTATGCTGATATACTTGGTGTGTTATTCATTTGGGCCCCCTACGCCATGCCTAAAATGACTTTGAAAGCACGCGATGATCCATATTGCGGAACCCTATCCGATTATTTTCCGTATATTCTTCAGTCTTGATCCGGTGAAGTACACGTACGAGAAATGCGGTATATCTTACTCATGAGCATTGAAAATATACAAATTATACGGATAACTTCCGTTACATTTAAGGTCGAAAGGGTTACCAAATGTAGCATTCTACCATCGTATTCCGGCAATTAAGGTATTTACACGTTGTGTTTGACACGTACATGTCCATTGGCAGTAGATACATCAGATGGAGTTTGGTGTAGGCTGTTGACTTGACCCAGAATTATAAATCACAGGTCAATATTTAACTTGGATCTATCAAATAAAGTGAAAGGAGGCTGATTTATCTATCTATCTTCCTCGGTGAAAAACATCTGCTTAGTACGGTGTCCCATTCGGCCCACGTCGCGTGTCGCGCGTCGCGATCATCACAAATACGACGAGTCGGACATTCGCGACGCACGTCGCCGTCTGCCTATTAAGCAGAGATCTATTTGGATTTACAATCCTCCTAAACATATGTATATTATACGTTCACTACACCACTGTATATCAACTGGGACTCTCTTGTTTTATATGGTAATAATATGTGAAAAAAGAGGGGTATTCGTCATGCAAATATCCTATTATTAGACACGTTGAAGCATTCGACAAAATAAATTATATATTTTACTTAGGAGTGTTATGTTTAGCATATGGACATTACACTACTACCTTTTACAGATGATTCTAATAACTTCCCTGTGCAGACTGCCTGCAGTGTTTAATGTAATGAATAAATGGATGACTTTCACTGCGATAGCGGTAATAATTAGAATTCTTTTTGATGAATGTATAGGTACACAGGAAAAAAAATCCTAAAAAATTTAAAGAATATTCCCCGACTATTACACCAGCGGAATATTCCTCGGCATAACTAAGGAATATTCCTTACCATGTTATGGAATATTCCTTAACATGCTACGGAATATTCCTTATTGAATTTTAAGGAACATTCCGCTGGTGTATAATAGTCGGGGAATATTCCTTAAATTTTAAGGATTTTGTTTTTTTCAGTTTGACGTCAGAAGCAAATGAACTTGGAGTATGCATCATTAGATCAGACTAGCTATAGACGATACTAGCACTCGTCAAACAGTCTACGCCACTAGACTCTTGCACAGTGCATACACAGGCAAGACGAATTGCAAAGCCGCCACGCGAGAGTTAATGGGTGCGAGAAATTGTGTACGTTTCATAATCTGAGTATTTGAATTCCAGCATCAGCTCATCTCCCGTGACGCATCACTCGATTTTTGTTTTGAATCTGCGAGGACACGACACATATCAATCTTACTGCGCAGCTACGTCACACCATGTGACCAATGCATTCTGACTGGTCTACTCTCATCCTCATAACAGGGGCCCATCACCCCTGACCGCAGTCGAATGCACTTGCACAGTTCCGAAGGATATTAGACATGGTCTCCGGAGCCAGTGATGTTCCGATTGATCATTTCTCGATTTGAAAATGGGACCTTCCAAACAGTACGGCGATGTGAGTGACAAACAGAGGTTCATTGTTTTATTCGCTAACTAACCTGAAATGTCATATCTAGAACAATTCATTAGAACACGGCGCTTTGATTTGCGTTCAGCGACAATGCTATACAGTCGACATACGATCGTCTGACAAGTTGTCACCCCTGCACCGTTAGTATTAGCATCCATGGCATCACACACTACGGCAGTTCCATACGCATGGACTATATTCATGCGAAACAAAAACAAATATCAATGACAAACTCGTCAGCGGTGAATCCAGTGTTGGATATTAATGAACAGATTTTCGGAGATATTGTTTTAATGAATAAAGCGGTTATTACAGTGATAGAAGAAGGTTTGTATTGGCGGAGTAATCTCTACGCTGAGAGCGTGTTAACCATATTTCAATTGCAGGAAGTGCTTGTTGCCAGACGATAGTCGTTCAGCTGACATGGGCTGTTCGGAGTTTGGTCTATTCTAAGTATGTACACTTCTAGTTCCTTTGCTTTTGGCAATCAGATCTGACAAACCAGCCCAGAGATGTTCGGTGATGCGTTATCATAGGGTGCAATGTACAGTTCTGCAAATAGATTTTTCTCGATATACCGCTACCTTAAGATTCAAACAATTGTGCCAAGATATGTTGCTCGTTGCGGGTTACTCTCATCTCCAGGTTAAGGTCAACCCATACTTTCCCATACAGCCGTTTTTAACGAATATTTTATTTCGGTAGTGAACTGAATCTTTTTGACAAAAATATAGCAATGTAATGCCGCTTCAAATCCTGAGATAGTTAGAATTCTACAACATGCAAAACATTTCTTTTGTTTTTTTTTTAATTAAGAAGTGACTATTAAAAAATGCGATCACAGAAAAACGTTCACCATGGTTGATCTCAACTATTAAATAACTTTTATCGAATTATGTTATTTGCTGAATATTTTTTAAATGACGCTACTACCCCTTTAAGTTGTTCTTAGCTGCATGATGCGTGAAAATTAATTTTCAGATGTGATATAAAATAGTTTTGTGCTCTTTCATCCACAGTCTCATGTCCTATCAGCTCTATAGGTGTAATTCGCGCCGTCCCCTCCCTACACCTCCCCCCCCCCGCCCACCCCTCCCCCTCGCACCTTTTCACTTCAAAAAAATCTCAACCCATGTAGGGTTAAGTCGTAGATATAGGATCCGTATTGTCACACCATCCATTAGTGTGAACGGCTAAAGGGAATAGCGTGATTGAGATATAGGGGCTCCGTGAATAGCGTGATTGAGATATAGGGGCTCCGTGACGCCCGAAGTAGTATATAAAACTGAAATTCCTTAGCATTGACCTACTTTTGTGGCGGTCACGTGGCGGCTCTCGTCCAATCAGAAGCGAGTATTTCAAATTGACCAAAAAGCTACCTCCAGCACAGGAGAGGTCCAATTTTTCCAGGTCAAAAATAGTTCCATGTATTCATCCGCGGTGATGCGGTCATGTCTGGCGGTGATTCGGTCGCGGGAAAAAGCTTCCGCGGAGAAAAAGTAGTCCCTAGATAAAATGGATCGATGGGGTCGAGTGAGGTATCAAAGTGAAGCTTAGATGAAGGGGCATCTAATGGGCTGGGTGTGGGATTGACATAGCGGCATTCTGCGCATGCGCGGTGGCCAAAGGGTATGAAAATAGCCGTTTTGGTATCTAGGGGAGCCCCTAATGAGCCGATTGGGTCGAGTGAGGTATCAAAGTGAAGTATATTTCAAGCATGGGTGGGTGCATGTAAAATTTTTCCTGAAAAAAAAATAATACGGAACACGGACTTTATCGAAAAACCTGGGAAAATGCCTATATGGGGTATGGGGGGTATATAGGTCGCCGGGCTTAACGGGGCTTGCCTATCAATAGAGTTATCTTCCCCTAGTTCCAGGGTGGGTGTATGTAAAATTTTTCCTGAAAAAATACGGAACACGGACTTTATCCTAAATTACGGGAAAATGCCTATATGGGGTATGGGGGGTATAGGACCATCCTGGGAAACCTACTTCTCGACATTTGCGGTATAGGTTGTGGGGTCTCGTTTTCTTAGTCTCGTCATTTAGAACATGATAGGAAGTGTCCCGGCACGAATCGGTGAAATTTTTGAAAAAGTACGATATAGCCCCATATAGTCCCATACTGGGGGTATAGGATCAATGTTTGTCCCCCTGGGAAACGTACTTCTATACATTTGCGGTAGGGTTGTGGGGTCTCGTTTTACTCGTCTCGTCATTTAGAACATGATAGGAAGTGTCCCGTGCGAATCGGTGAAATTTTTGAAAAAGTACGATATAGCCCCATATAGTCCCATACTGGGGTATAGGATCAATGTTTGTCCCCCTGGGAAACGTACTTCTATACATTTGCGGTAGGGTTGTTTGGATTTGTTTTACACGTCTCGTCATTTAGAACACGATAGGAAGTGTCCCGGAGCGAATCGGTGAAATTTTTGAAAAAGTCACCGAGGCCTGGGTAGGCCCATAGGCCTATACTGCATGGCTATGGGTGTATAGGCCCATACGGGGTGGACATGTTGGAGTCTAGGTGAGTCCCTAATGGTCCAATGGGGTCGGTTGAGGTCTTATTTTGAAGCTCTCGTGGAGGAGCACTTGACTACACTAATGGTTCGTCTGTGTTCAATAGTCTGCGCATGCGCAGTCTGGCCGTAGTATAGAAAACAGGCATTTTGGGTGCTATGTAGGGGTGTGTTTGGGATAGAGATGGGCTATTCACGGTTCGAATGGGTCGTGTGAGGTGTCAAAGTGAAGCTTGTGTGGGGTAGAGTCAGAATGGTGTGTTTTTGAATGCAAGTCGCGTTAATCTGCGCATGCGCAGTTGGTTGTAGTAAGTAAAGTGGCCATTTTGGGGCAGTGAAGGAAGGTATTTGGGGTCGAGATGGGCTATTCACGGTTCGAATGCGTCCTGGAAGGTGTCATCTTGTAGTTCTCGGGGTGTACATACCGATTTGAGGGATGTTCCCGTCATCTGTGACGTCATCAGTGACGTCATCGGTACGAGTAGTAGCGAAAGTGGCCATTTTCGGGCAGTACATGAAGGTATTTGGGGTCGAGATGGGCTATTCACGGTTCGAATGCGTCCTGAAAGGTGTCATCTTGTAGTTCTCGGGGTGTACATGCCGATTTGAGGGATGTTCCCGTCATCTGTGACGTCATCAGTGACGTCATCGGTACGAGTAGTAGCGAAAGTGGCCATTTTCGGGCAGTACATGAAGGTATTTGGGGTAGAGATGGGCTATTCACGGTTCGAATGCGTCGTGTGAGGTATCTTGTAGCAACGTCCGCCAACGCCAAGCTCAACGCTTCAACGCCCTGGTGAATTAGCCCAAAAGCTCATGGAATTGTCATTAATTCATTGGAAATGCAGTGACGCCCGTCAACGCTCATAGTTACGCCTTAACGCTCTAGCATAACACCATGATATAGACCGGAGAGAGAACAACAACAACAACAAGGATGACACATGAGAGAACAACAAAAACAACATTTTTTTTTTTTTTTTTTTGCATATAGTTTATTTTCCCCTCCATCATAACATACCCACGCTGGGGGAGCCGCGTTGGGTATGTTTACAATTCAAGAAAGACTCTTGTCCAATCAGAGACCGCCATTTGCATGTCATGTTCGTTCTTGCCCGTTAGATGTATTCTTGTCCAATCAAAAGTCGCCATTTCAGAGAGTTCCGTCTTCGGCCATGTTCGCTCTGAACCGTTTGTTCTAATCATCGTCAGGCAGGCCTGGATATTCATCGGGCAGCATGTCCTGAAACAGTTGTTTGCGCATTCTAATCGCATTTTCCAGGGCCTCGGTGGGCGGTAAACCCATATCCTCTTCCAAGTGACGCTTGGTCTTCATGATGGACCTGTGCGTGGGGTCCCCTTTCATTTCAAGCCGTAGTAAGGTATACTGTTCATAGATCGCCATGGCTGTTTTCCTGATGCGGGGGCGCATTTGGGTGTACGTCTGTTGTAAATTATCCTCTCCGGCGTCCTCGATCGCTTCAGCGTGAGTATTGATAGCTGCTGTCACAATACGATCCCAGAAGGTAGGTTCTGCCTCACTTTCCTGGGATGAAGGCTGATTCTCTGAGGTCAAGCTCTCCATATCAGTAGATAGACTGTCAGCCATCTTGGATTCGGTATCAGTCGATGCACTCTCATCAATCTCTGTATCAGTATCTGCCTCAACGGGCTCCTCGGCGTCTTCAGTCCCATGTATATTTTTCTGGTGTCGCATCATATCGTGATGTCTGGTGAACGTGCGTTCACACTCAGAACAAGTATAAGCCATGTTGACGGTTGAACGTCGACTGTGCGTGTTTGGGGAATACGCTCGCTTTTATAGACAGTAACGCCCATCAACGCTTAGCTCAACGCTTCAACGCCCTGGTGAATTAGCTCAGAAGCTCTGATTTCATGGAATTGACACCAATTCATCGAAATGCAGTGACGCTCGTCAACGCCCGTCGTTACGCCTTAACGCTCGTCTCAACGCTTTAACACACTTTCTTAATGCTTTAACGTTGTTTAATGATGCGTTCGAACAAATGTTTCTTTTGTGCTATTGCTCTGACATACGCCGCTTTCCAGTTCATGCCCGAGGTTTTCAACATCGACGCTGTTCTTTCAATTTCCATATGGACTGGGTCCTTATCCAACAATTTCATATGGGTCAGTAAGTCGACATACTGCTGACGTAAAGCCCGTCGTAGTCTGGGTGCCAATCTGTTATGGGCTAAAATTGCAGCTTCCTCTTTCGAATATCCTTTGCGTTGAAACTTGTTTCCTGTGGCCTCAAAAATCTCGCCCATCTCGGCGTCCATACTTTCTTTGAACAAATCCTTCCATAGCCTCGAGTTCACATTATGTTCTTCAACCTCGGGTTGGGCCTTCACGCTTGGGTGATATTCCGGGACTGATGGTATGAAGCGGACCCGCTGTATGGGGGTGGGCTGCTGCTGCTGCTCTGCCAGGAGTGGACTCGGCGGATGGTGTAGGGGTATATTGCGTTGTGGTGATTCCTCGCCGGGTAACAGGTGGGTCGTCAGCCGACGATCTTCGGGGGTATGGGCTTTTAAATCTACGAACAGGTAGCCGTACGGACGAATTGTCGCTTCTTGAAACGCCCGCATAAAATGGTCAATGTTCTGAGGATAAATTCGACTACCAAACACACGGATTTGTGCTCTGTCAATGGGATTGGAGAACAACACAAAGTATTGGCAGTTCAAGGCAATATCTCTGGACGTCTTCCCTTGAGGAAAGAGATTCTGAGTCAAATAGATGATGGACAGATTGCGATGATGGGACCCTTTGGTGAATAGGTCGGCGATTTTCGAATTGTCCTTGGCCGCACTCATCAGATCATCGAGAACTACCACGTTGGTCTGCTCGGAATCGAAATAATAGGGTTCGTCTATGTCGTGAGGAATTCCTGGGACAAAGCTCACATTCTGTAACCTTGTAGTTTCGTAGGCGGGCTGCCATTGGCTATAACACCAAACAACACGTGTCGGAGCTGGGATTGCCACACCTCCCTCTAAGAACTTCATCACCCAGGATGTCTTTCCACACCCTGTAGGGCCGCTCACCGTCATCGTATAGGGATGCTCTACTGCTCTTGTTGGACCTATAGCGGGACTCGGCTGTGTCTCTTGGTTGTGTTTGCGTTGAATGTGCCTGAGCATACTATCGCGACGAGAGAATGCTCTCTCACAGAACGTACCCGTACACGACATGTTCATCAGTCGACCAATACATATGGACTGATGATGGACACATGTTCATTCCTATATTTAAAGACTCTACCACCACCACACGCACCACCACCGACTCCACCAACACCACCACCGCACACCACCAACACCACCACCAACGCCACCAACGCCACCATCAACGCCACCAACGCCACCACCAACGCCACCAACGCCACCACCGGGCGTCAACGCCCGGTGGTGGTGGTGGTGGTGGTGGTGGCCGGAACTGACCTTTGACCCCGGCGCGCAAAGGTTTCCACCGCACGGTGGAAACCTTTACACCGCGCGCGCCGGGGTCAAAGGTCAGTTCCGGCCACCACCACCACCACCACCACCGGGCGTTGACGCCCGATGGTGGCGTTGGTGGCGTTGGTGGTGGCGTTGGTGGCGTTGATGGTGGCGTTGGTGGCGTTGGTGGTGGTGTTGGTGGTGTGCGGTGGTGGCGTTGGTGGAGTCGGCGGTGGTGTGTGTGGTGGTGGTAGAGTCTTTAAATGTAGGAATGAACATGTGTCCATCATCAGTCCATATGTATTGGTCGACTGATGAACATGTCGTGTACGTGTACGTTCTGTGAGAGAGCATTCTCTCGTCGCGATAGTATGCTCAGGCACATCCAACGCAAACACAACCAAGAGACACAGCCGAGTCCCGCTATAGGTCCAACAAGAGCAGTACAGCATCCCTATACTATGACGGTGAGCGGCCCTACGGCATGTGGAAAGACGTCCTGGGTGATGAAGTTCTTAGAGGAAGGTGTGGCAACCCCAGCTCCGACACGTGTTGTTTGGTGTTATAGCCAATGGCAACCCGCCTACGAAACTACAAGGTTACAGAATGTGAGCTTTGTCCCAGGAATTCCTCACGACATAGACGAACCCTATTACTTCGATTCCGAGCAGACCAACGTGGTAGTTCTCGATGATCTGATGAGTGCGGCCAAGGACAATTCGAAAATCGCCGACCTATTCACCAAAGGTCCCATCATCGCAATCTGTCCGTCATCTATTTGACTCAGAATCTCTTTCCTCAAGGGAAGGCGCCCAGAGATATTGCCTTGAACTGCCAATACTTTGTGTTGTTCTCCAATCCCATTGACAGAGCACAAATCCGTGTGTTTGGTAGTCGAATTTATCCTCAGAACATTGACCATTTTATGCAGGCGTTTCAAGAAGCGACAATTCGTCCGTACGGCTACCTGTTCGTAGATTTAAAAGCCCATACCCCCGAAGATCGTCGGCTGACGACCCACCTGTTACCCGGCGAGGAATCACCACAACGGCATATACCCCTACACCATCCGCCGAGTCCACTCCTGGCAGAGCAGCAGCAGCAGCCCACCCCATACAGCGGGTCCGCTTCATACCATCAGTCCCGGAATATCACCCAACCGTGAAGGCCCAACCCGAGGTTGAAGAACATAATGTGAACTCGAGGCTATGGAAGGATTTGTTCAAAGAAAGTATGGACGCCGAGATGGGCGAGATTTTGGAGGCCACAGAAAACAAGTTTCAACGCAAAGGGTATTCGAAAGAGGAAGCTGCAATTTTAGCCCATAACAGATTGGCACCCAGACTACGACGGGCTTTACGTCAGCAGTATGTCGACTTACTGACCCATATGAAATTGTTGGATAAGGACCCAGTCCATATAGAAATTGAAAGAACAGCGTCGATGTTGAAAACCTCGGGCATGAACTGGAAAGCGGCGTATGTCAGAGCAATAGCACAAAAGAAACATTTGTTCGAACGCATCATTAAACAACGTTAAAGCATTAAGAAAGTGTGTTAAAGCGTTGAGACGAGCGTTAAGGCGGAACGACGGGCGTTGACGAGCGTCACTGCATTTCGATGAATTGGTGTCAATTCCATGAAATCAGAGCTTCTGAGCTAATTCACCAGGGCGTTGAAGCGTTGAGCTAAGCGTTGATGGGCGTTACTGTCTATAAAAGCGAGCGTATTCCCAAAACACGCACAGTCGACATTCAACCGTCAACATGGCTTATACTTGTTCTGAGTGTGAACGCATGTTCACCAGACATTACGATATGATGCGACACCAGAAAAATATACATGGGACTGAAGACGCCGAGGAGCCCGTTGAGGCAGATACTGATACAGAGATTGATGAGAGTGCATCGACTGATACCGAATCCAAGATGGCTGACAGTCTATCTACTGATATGGAGAGCTTGACCTCAGAATCAGCCTTCATCCCAGGAAAGTGAGGCAGAACCTACCTTCTGGGATCGTATTGTGACAGCAGCTATCAATACTCACGCTGAAGCGATCGAGGACGCGGGAGAGGATAATTTACAACAGGCGTACACCGAAATGCGGCCCCGCATCAGGAAAACAGCCATGGCGATCTATGAACAGTATACCTTACTACCGCTTGAAATGAAAGGGGACCCCACGCACAGGTCCATCATGAAGACCAAGCGTCACTTGGAAGAGGATATGGGTTTACCACCCACCGAGGCCCTGGAAAATGCGATTAGAATGCGCAAACAACTGTTTCAGGACATGCTGCCCGATGAATATCCAGGCCTGCCTGACGATGATTAGAACAAACGGTTCAGAGCGAACATGGCCGAAGACGGAACTCTCTGAAATGGCGACTTTTGATTGGACAAGAATACATCTAACGGGCAAGAACGAACATGACATGCAAATGGCGGTCTCTGATTGGACAAGAGTCTTTCTTGAATTGTAAACATACCCAACGCGGCTCCCCCAGCGTGGGTATGTTATGATGGAGGGGAAAATAAACTATATGAAAAAAAAATTGTTGTTTTTGTTGTTCTCTCATGTGTCATCCTTGTTGTTGTTGTTGTTCTCTCTCCGGTCTATATCATGGTGTTATGCTAGAGCGTTAAGGCGTAACTATGAGCGTTGACGGGTGTCACTGCATTTCCAATGAATTAATGACAATTCCATGAAAATCAGAGCTTTTGGGCTAATTCACCAGGGCGTTGAAGCGTTGAGCTTGGCGTTGGCGGACGTTGCTACAAGATGACACCTCACACGACGCATTCGAACCGTGAATAGCCCATCTCGACCCCAAATACCTTCCTTCACTGCCCGAAAATGGCCACTTTCGCTACTACTCGTACCGATGACGTCACTGATGACGTCACAGATGACAGGAACATCCCTCAAATCGGTATGTACACCCCGAGAACTACAAGATGACACCTTCCAGGACGCATTCGAACCGTGAATAGCCCATCTCGACCCCAAATACCTTCATGTACTGCCCGAAAATGGCCACTTTCGCTACTACTCGTACCGATGACGTCACTGATGACGTCACAGATGACGGGAACATCCCTCAAATCGGTATGTACACCCCGAGAACTACAAGATGACACCTTCCAGGACGCATTCGAACCGTGAATAGCCCATCTCGACCCCAAATACCTTCCTTCACTGCCCCAAAATGGCCACTTTACTTACTACAACCAACTGCGCATGCGCAGATTAGCGCGACTTGCATTCAAAAACACACCATTCTGACTCTACCCCACACAAGCTTCACTTTGACACCTCACACGACCCATTCGAACCGTGAATAGCCCATCTCTATCCCAAACACACCCCTACATAGCACCCAAAATGCCTGTTTTCTATACTACGGCCAGACTGCGCATGCGCAGACTATTGAACACGGACGAACCATTAGTGTAGTCAAGTGCTCCTCCACGAGAGCTTCAAAATAAGACCTCACTCGACCCCATTGGACCATTAGGGACTCACCTAGACTCCAACATGTCCACCCCGTATGGCCCTATACACCCATAGCCATGCAGCATAGGCCTATGGCCCTACCCAGGCCTCGGTGACTTTTTTAAAAAATTTCACCGATTCACTCCGGGACACTTCCTATCGTGTTCTAAATGACGAGACGTGAAAAACAAATCCAAACAACCCTACCGCAAATGTATAGAAGTAGGTTTCCCAAGGGGACAAACATTGATCCTATACCCCCAGTATGGGACTATATGGGGCTATATCGTACTTTTTCAAAAATTTCACCGATACGCTCCGGGATACTTCCTATCATGTTTGTCTTGACGAGACGAGTAAAACGAGACCCCACAACCCTACCGCAAATGTATAGAAGTACGTTTCCCAGGGGGACAAACATTGATCCTACACCCCCAGTATGGGACTATATGGGGCTATATCGTACTTTTTCAAAAATTTCACCGATTCGTGCCGGGACACTTCCTATCATGTTCTAAATGACGAGACTAAGAAAACGAGACCCCACAACCTATACCGCAAATGTGGAGAAGTAGGTTTCCCAGGATGGTCCTATACCCCCATACCCATATAGGCATTTTCACGTAATTTAGGATAAAGTCCGTGTTCCGTATTTTTTCAGGAAAAATTTTACATACACCCACCCTGGAACTAGGGGCAGATAACTCTATTGATAGGCAAGCCCCGTTAAGCCCGGCGACCTATATACCTCCCATACCCCATATAGGCATTTTCCGTAATTTAGGATAAAGTCCGTATTCCGTATTTTTTCAGGAAAATTTTTACATACACCCACCCTGGAACTAGGGGAAGATAACTCTATTGATAGGCAAGCCCCGTTAAGCCCGGCGACCTATATACCCCCCATACCCCATATAGGCATTTTCCCAGGTTTTTCGATAAAGTCCGTGTTCCGTATTATTATTTTTTCACGAAAAAATTTACATGCACCCACCCATGCTTGAAATATACTTCACTTTGATACCTCACTCGACCCAATCGGCTCATTAGGGGCTCCCCTAGATACCAAAACGGCTATTTTCATACCCTTTGGCCACCGCGCATGCGCAGAATGCCGCTATGTCAATCCCACACCCAGCCCATTAGATGCCCCTTCACCTAAGCTTCACTTTGATACCTCACTCGACCCCATCGATCCATTTTATCTAGGGACTACTTTTTCTCCGCGGAAGCTTTTTCCCGCGACCGAATCACCGCCAGACATGACCGCATCACCGCGGATGAATACATGGAACTATTTTTGACCTGGAAAAATTGGAACTCTCCTGTGCTGGAGGTAGCTTTTTGGTCAATTTGAAATACTCGCTTCTGATTGGACGAGAGCCGCCACGTGACCGCCACAAAAGTAGGTCAATGCTAAGGAATTTCAGTTTTATATACTACTGCCCGAGAACTATGATAGTTCTTGGGGCAGTTCTTGGGGTATTTAGGGGTAGGCCTACTAAACTGTCTACATGATATTAGCCAAGGGGGTCAATAATTAGTTCGGCATTCAACGTGACACATCGTCCCTTACTGTGGCTGTGGCGGGGAATTTTATCAACCTTGGGCTAGTTTTCCCAAACGACAACACGGTTGGTCAGACAAGTGTATTAATAGGTCTATATTGTTTCTCATATTGATATTAAGGATATCGTGTATATAAAGTTAATAAAATGTACGTATTTTAGTCCAGCGAGCATTCTACACGAAAAAACAGTTCACTATGGAACAACTAAATTGGTATAATTTTTTATAAATGTGAACACCCTGTATCATTAATCGTTAATATTCTAAGAATCCGCGTCACAGATTTCATTAGATCCGAACACAATTTTTTTTTTGTGACAGCTGTAATTAAACAAATGATATTTTCATGATAAATATGCTTTTTTTGGTAAATTTGTCAATTTTAGCCACGCATTCCATGGAAAAGGTTTAGAAAGTTTAATAAATAGTCATCACTGTAGATATTGTTTTTTCTAAAGGTGACATTTAAACAGTAGACCACGACCTTAATACCTTCTGATATTGCTAAGGGAAGTAACCAACCACGAGCGGCGTTTCGTGGTGGTTCTCTTGAATTTTAAGCAATGCCGCGGAAACTATATTTGCCGAACTGTCCTTTGTGTCTCTTGTTATCATATGGTTTCATTTGACACCTTGGCAAAGTTCGCCATTCTATGTTCCCATAACCACGGGGTCAGTCATTATTTCGGCATTTACCTTCGCACGCACTACCTTACATGATGTGACGCATTCAAAAAATAGAGGCAGATTTACGTTGAATCTCTGACCTGTATCATAGAAGGTGGCCATCTTGTTTCAGTGCGATCACGTCAAAGTGAGGCTTACGTTATCGATAGCTGCACGGACTTCTTTCGTCAACCTCTCCCCACATCCCCCCGCCCCCATTCCCCGGTTTTGTGATAACTTCTGCAAAACCATTTTACCGCTGATGAAATTCTTAAACGCATAGTTTAGTCAGTAGGTGCAAGCATTCCATGTGAGAAAATGAAAATAAAAATAGAATTTTTATCAGAATTCACGCATGCATTAAAATCACACTTCTGACATTCTCGGAAACACGTGACAGCACCTGCACTTGGTCCCAGTGCCTGAGATGACGTCACAAAACGCACATTGGCATTCCGGGCGTGATGCTTTGCAACGTCATACTCGATCTTAGAACTTTTATTGCGCTGTGACGGCTTCTAACGTGACGTCATGGACACCTGGTTACATTACCCGACGTCATCTCCCATTTTCGTGATGTTCACTGGACCGAATTGAAGAATCTGACAATATTGGCCCCTGTAAGAAATACAAGACTTGACGACTTAAAAAAAATCTTTTGGCATATGTTGCAAGTGATCATGCTGTTCAGTTTACCCGAACAATTAAAATCACGCTACTACCTCTTTAACAATTCAAAAATCGGTCGAAAAGTACCTCTCTGGAAAATGGCGTCACTGTGACGAGATTTATTGCCGTCACTATCTTGGATTGTTGTATTTGTTCTGGTATAGCTTGACCTAAAGATATAGTGTGATATATTGCAGATTCCTAGTCTCAGGAACAAATAAAATATTTTAAAAAGAGGGGGGAATGGGGGGGGGGGGGGGGGGGGGGGGGTAATAGAATCTCAATGTAATAATTCCTTAACTATATCAGAAGCAGAATACCCTGTAAAAAAAATTAAGAAAAATAAGAGTGGAAATTCCGCTCAAGCACTTGAGTGACAAATTCCACTCAAGTTGAGTGAGTTGAACTTGAGCGGAATGAACTTCACTCAACTTGAGTGAGTTATCAACTTTAATTACACCTCATATAAGATAGACGAGTTTTGATTAGTTCTTAGCTGGGGCATTTACGGCAAATTCTCATCCACAAGTCATTCTCACGCGACTGTCAGGGGCAGCGGGAAATTTGCCTTCCGTTGCCTTGGCAGCGGGGTATTTGCCTAAAAGTATTTGCCGAATTATCCCGCCGCCGAATTATCTCCCCTGATGGCGATCTTCGCCGTCTTGTTTGTAAACAAACATGGCAGCGTCCACAGACGACAGATTTGGAGCGTTTGCTGTCGGTAGTGGATGGGAATTGAGCCATCTCCGACAGGCCGCATCCCCTGAGGAACGATTGCGACGATGGTGTAATCTCATGTAATGAACGAAGCTTGGGGAGAGAGGGGATTTATTAATATGCTTTGTGTGGCAAATAAAGTTCGGTTCTATTTATATTACTTTGTATTATCTTTCTGCTTTCATCTATGTTTCAAACTGTAGTGAAATTTGACTGAATTTCACTTGAGTGAATTCCACACAACTTGAGTGGGATGAATTTCCACCCTCACCCATGCTCACTTGAGTGGAATTTGCACTCAAGTTTTTTTAGAGAGAAAGAATATTCCAAGGAATAAGTCCTTAAGATTATAAGGAAGATTCCTTAAATTATTTAAGGAATATTCCGCTGGTGCTTATAATTCTCCATAAGGTTTCATGGAGTTTTTGTTCAGAGTATGCAGGTGTATAGGCCTACAGCGAAACCTGTGAATAAAGACAACTGGATATACAGAACAACCTCTAAATACCGGCACTATCCCATAGTGCCAATACAAATTGAAAGCATTTTGAGCCTTGATAAACCAGAACCCTGTCAATTCCGACACTATAATCTGGTTCCAAGCATGGTCGGTTTACACAGGTTACACTGTATTTCCCCCTCTTTCTTTCTTCGTATTTTTGCAGCACCATTTTCGGAAGAAGGTACGAAAAATCATCCAGTGGTCGCCATTCAAAAAGCGCTCTAAGAAGCAGGACAGACCATGGGTGCAGTTAGCCGGACATCAAGGTAACACGAGAGAGGGATACGAGACGAGGGTCTCGAAGAGTGGGAGGTCGAAAATGGCGTAGAGTGGCTGATAAAATGATGTCTTCAGTACCCTAACATTTTCATTGTGCATATACCATCACATGTGTAGGATTAGAACGCGAGCTCACCTTTCACCTTAAAAGCGTTTAGGATTCAAACAACTTGGTGTTTAGGTTTTAAACGCATGTATTTAGCTTTCACCTATGTGTTTATAACCTCGAATGACTGTGTTTATACTTAAACATGCATGTGCACGTTTGAGTTAAAGCGTGTGCTCCATCCGAACCTCTCTTTTAGCGTTCACACTCTGAACATGTGATTGTAGTCAATGTACGACGAACGTTTTACTGTGTGTCTCCCAGGGTTCGAAATTGGACCTTGGATAATCAACTTGAAGGGGCACTTGTTTGATGGAAACTTTTTAAACGCATTTTTAATGCACATAGGCTCAGAATGACCCCAATATAATAAGCTTTAAAACCCATAGTTTCAGCTCTGAATTGTTCATCGTTTCTGAATACTGCCGAAATCCCCAAGCCAGATAGAGTTGATATGCTAAATATCTTTCCATTACAGGTAACTTTCTGGCCGGAGAGCAAGGATCGATACTGAAGAAACTGAACAGTAAAGAACACAGATGCCTGCCTCTATTAATGTCTGATCCACTCCGGCCGTATGTACCCGAGTACCGCGGGGATATCAGTAGAGATGGCGAGAGTATCCTTTATCCATCTTCACACACAAGCCGACTTTGCCGTTCACACTTCGAATTAACCTTGATATATCAGCCCACCGGCTCCAGAATTATTTATAAATGGACACGAAACGTCAATGACCTGCAATCCTTTCGAATTCGAAATGAGTCGTATGAGTGCGTTATTGATTCGCTGTCCTGTGTATCTAGCCACACCTACCGTTATATTAGTATGGATGACGTAACTATACTGGGTGAATACGGCACCCTACACACAGTCATTCTGATTGGTTCGTCTCTGGTTGATAGATTAAATTTACATCCCGAACTTTGAATGATTTATGTGAACCCATCTATCAAGGCTACCGGTACTTCGAAATGTGAACGGACACATCGGCTTGTGCATGAAGATGCCTTTATCACGAAGGTTTTCATTTATAGCTATATCCCCTCAAGGGGGCACAAATATATATTTTCAATATATATCTTAACAAGATATTTATGTGTGTATATGCCACTATATATTCTTATTCTGTATATATGTTTTATTGTTTTATTGTTAATATGTCTGTGAGGTGTGTGAAATCAGCCATATGTAGGTTGAGGATGTATTTTTACCCTGGATAAATAAATTATATCTATCTATCTATCTATCTATCAAAGGACAGTTCGGCAAATAGATTTCCCGCGGTATACCTTAAAATTCTATAGAAGCGCCGCTCGTGATTGGTTACTTTTCCTAGCAATGTCAGAAAGTATTAAGGTTGTGGTCTACTGTTTAAATGTCACCTGAAGATAAAACAATATCTACAGTACTGACTATTCATTAAACTTTCTGAAGCTTTTCCTTGGAATGCGTGGCTAAAATTGGCATATTTAGAAAAAAGCATATTTATCATGAAAATATTATTTGTCTTATTACAGCTGTCACAAAAAAATAGGTTCGTATCTGATGAAATCTTTGACGCGGATTCTGAGAATATTATACAATTATGTGATTCCAATGAGGTGAATACGATGTGTTATGGACCAGAGAAAACCGATATTCACCGAGGCCGAAGGCCGAGGTGAATATTGGTTTTCTCTGGTCCATAACACATCGTATTTATCGAATTGGAATCACATAATTGTTTTATTATATGAAACAATCAAAATACGTTTGAATTTGCATTGGCTGGATGAAATATATATGGGGAAAGATGATTATTCTGAACTTTTTTATTAGATATATCTCCCCATCACGCATGTTGGAACGAGACGTCAGCCGCACAACGGGTGTTCGAAATGACGTCATTCGCGCGACCGGCTTCGTCAGTGACGTCAACAAAAGTTATATTCACCGGTCGGTGAATATAACATTCTGGCAGGTGAATATAGCTTTTTGTGAGATATCACATGACCACCAATGGACCAATCACACGGGATATTCGCCACCAGTCATATAATAAAAATGATTATTGATACAACATTTTCACATTTGTACCAATTTAGTTGTTCCATAGTAAACTGCTTTTCGTGTAGAATGCTCGCTGGACTGAAATACGTAAATTTTATTAGTTTTATATACACGAAGTCCTTAATATCAAAGTTCGGCGAAAGCAGTAGTTCGTCTGGCTCTTTGATGAGATAACAATATAGCGCTATTAATACATCTGTATGGCCAACCGTTTTGACGTTCGGGAAACAAGCCTATTTTTTTCTGTCACAGCCATTAAGGGACGACGTGTCACGTTAATTGCCGAACTAATTATTGACCCCCGTGTCCCCTATCTTCATGAAGAATTTTACACACCCACCTGAGCAGTGACATGTGGTCGGTTGTACAGCTACTAACATAATATCTGGAAGACTATGCATTAACATGGAGGGATGATTTTAACAAGTGCAAGATAAGTGGCATAACTATGGTACATATGCATGAATTTTATCTCATTACTACTTATTACTAGTTAAATTATTACTACTAGTTAACAATCTCCCATATTGAAGCATAAATCAACGCCAGATTCTATAGCCGGTCACCTCTCAGTCGATCTATTCTTGTAAATTGATATCGGAAATAGGTCATTTTGGAATGTTGAATTAATGCGGAATTTGTCATCCTCTCCCATGTGGGTTTTACAAATATGAATACCATATCCTCCACTTACTGTTAGCTTTGTGCCCTTCCTGACATGGTTTTTGTTGAAAGAATGATGCAGAGGAGATGAACGGACCTAAATGGACGCCAAAATCGTCATTTTGCTGCGATTTTTTAAAATTTAATTCATAGTAAGTGCAACGAGGGAGGGAGGCGAGTAGCTGTGAAACTTTGCTACATAAAATGGAACTAATACCGCCATCTCGTAGATCATATTGAGATTAGTTGATATATCAAAAGAGAAGTACCTAAACTAGTAACTTATTTACAGCGCGTCCTAGCGACACAAATCGGAACTAATGACCTCAAATTTTGAGGTTTATTCAGATTGGTTCATGTATCAAATTCCTAACTCCGCATAGGAACGGAGATATCATGATGTGATGTGTTTGCATCAGATAATTACTGGTCCACCCACAATGTTATACATATGCTCTTCGTTGTGACATTACATAGCACAAACAGTTATATTTACCATACATTTTCTGTAGTAGGAAATGTTTGCGAAGTCCGTTCAGATATATGGGGAAATGTATGAGTAATGATTGTAGCAACCAATTTCCCATTCACAAGCATCAAACGTATTGTACACTCTCAGAAATATTCAGAGAGTAATCCTGAATAGATCAGGCTGCACAGTGACAACTCAATTTCAGGGATTTTACCTGAAATCCAGGGATAGTTTCCCGAATTTCAGAAAAAAGATCCCTGAATGAGAATTTTTTTCCTGAAATTCAGCCAAATTTACCACCCTGATTAGTAAGTTCCCGACCCTATTCAGGTACGCAAAACCCCCTAAAATTCAGGTGATTTAGCTTTAATTCATGGATGATATACCTGAATTTCAGGAAATTATCCCTGGATTTCAGGTAAAATCCCTGAAATTGAGTTGTCACTGTGCAGCCTGATCTATTCAGGATTATTCCTTGAATATTTCTGAGTGTGTAAATATTTGATTTGATTTGATTTGAAGCTTTATTCACCAGATATGAATATATAAATATTTGGACATAGATATATGACATAATTTTTATCGAGGCGGGAGTAAAACCCCGAAGGGCTTGTTTTATCCCATAGTAATAATCCAACAGATTATACAGTGAAATATATACAATGTACAAGCAGTATTCTGGAACTAGCATGATACTCAATTAGAAGCATAGTTACTTAAAATTTGCCAAGGAATCTACAAAAATAATCAAGGCTATAAAGACTTCTTAGCACAAATATATATAACGATGTACAGAAACTTAGAAAAATATAATAATTACAAAGATAATTGATGCATAAGGTATCTAGTAATTTCCCTCTTAAACAGTGATTTGGAGGAGATTTCTTTGAGATCAGTAGGCAGAGTGTTCCATAGAAAATATAAAACTTTTGTGTAGTGAAGTAGTTGTTGAGATGTACAGTGTCAAACGTTAATGTCACAAATACTTTAGTAAGAAAATTACTAATGACACAATTGTCCCAATGGCTTCAAGTCAGCTAATGTCACGATTGCGACATTAGCGGTTGACTCTGCATGCAGTCAGTCCCTTATGACACAAATGCGACATTAGCTGACGAACTCAATAGTAATAATCAGAGTGCTTTATCTCTGGGATAATCGTGTAACAACGACCAGGTACCTTAACCTTGTGTCAGCATATGTTCTGCTGCAGGACCTTTTAGCGGGTTTCAATTCTCCCTGTCTGATGGACGTCAAGATGGGAGTGAGGACATACCTGGAGGAGGAGTTAGTCAAGGCCAGACAAAACTCCAGACAGAGAAAGGTCAGCATTAACCTCTTGACCATATAGCCCTTTCCGGAAAATGTCTGATCTCCCCCTGAATAATTGCCGCTCTTTAAGGTTAGAAGTACGAAAAGCTGCTTCCGGGAAGTAGTCGCCTCGGTTTCACTTTTAGGTCACAAACCTCCATTGCGGTTTACGGGTGCATTATCAGGACTTGACTTCCGGCGAACATTGATTGGCCATTATTCCTGGCTGAGCCAGAAATGGTCTGTGACGTATTTTAAATGTTTCTATAATATTTGACTTTCAAATATATCAAAACCACCTTTTCAAATTTTAATTGGAAAAAATCTAGGCCAATTTGATTGGCACCTCCGAAATTTGCCGTAATGGTGTCTGGCTGGATGACCCTATTTCTGGCGGTCTTATCTGAATTTTCCATATGTTTGAGCGAAAAGGCCAGGCTACCTGGTGCGGTGGGTCATTTGTGGCGGCGAATATTAAGGAATATAGTTTTCTCAAGATGTGCTCGGCCAATTTACTACATATTAAGTAAGGCGAATATTTAGTGGTTTGTGACCTTTCACCAAAGGCACCCACAATTATTTTGCATAATATTTTGATAAACTATTCTAGAATATTTGTTTGAAAACTATTCTGTTTATATTTTCTTCATGAACCCATAGCTATTTTATATAAGTGTACATTAGATAATTTTCTAGAAAAATAGAATATTTAATAACTAAAACTAATTATGAACTGGGCTTTATCTTCGATGGCATCTAAGGCACTCGCAAACTGATGATGTATTAATCCCATGTTCTAGAAAAATGAAGAAATAACGCTACCGGTATTTAGTATAGACCGGGTTTTTGCCTATATCTTATTATATATTTCCATTATACTGTAATATGGTATAGGCATATATGTGTATACATGTACAACATACCTGTAGTGCTTTATATTTAGAATATGTGATTAATAATTCACCAAGTTCTGTCTATTTTAATTACATAATCAGAAGGACAAATTTGCTTACTATGCATGTGAAGTTTTCATTTTAAGAGAAAGCCTTTAACCCAAAGAGAAAGCCTTTAACCCAATCATGGGAGGGGAGAGAGGGCGAAGAGAGAGGGGCGGAGAAGGAGGGTCGGGGGTGTCGTATTTCGCCTCTCCGATAACGAACTTTTCTAAGGTGCTACAAAACTCCTAAATCTTTTCCAAAGAGGTGAGCTCTGTCAAGGATTAAGGGATCTTATAAAGTATACTCTGACATTCTTGCTTTTTTCTGCAGGACCTGTATGAGAAGATGGTGAAGATCGATCCCGATGCCCCGACCCCCGAAGAGCGCGAGCGTGGGTGGATCACCAAGCCTCGTTACATGCAATGGAGGGAGTCAATCTGCTCTTCAAACAGCCTCGGCTTCAGGATAGAAGGCATCAAGGTATGCGTGTGCAAGAAAAGATGTCCGGTAGGCAAATTGTCCGCGGGCCTATAAAATGACATAGCAAATACAACATGTCCTTATTTAACCCTACCAAACTTTCTGCGCTATCTCCAGAACGACAAAAAATAGACAGCTGAAACTCCGTGACTTTATAGTTTTTCATATTGGGGTAATTTTGAGCCTATATTTTGCATAATCCCCCGAGCAGAGAATCATGGGCAAATTCAAGATGGCGTCCACGTTGGGTACCAGAAAAGTTATGTTCTTGTCATATTTCTTCAAAATGTCTGCTTTTCCGCGATGAAAAGTGGGCAAAAACTATTTTATTTCACATCACATTAATATTTACTAATTTATCATGCAGTTTTTGCGGAGACGTTTTTGAAAATGACGTCACTATGACGTCATCAAAGCAGCCATCTTGGATTTTTTTTACATTTTCTGATATAGCTTGACCCAAGGGTATAGTGTGGTATGTTTCAGCCCCCTAGCTCAAGGGGTAAGAAAAATAATTAGGGCCCCCCCCCCCCAAGGCCACAACAGGTCCCAAAAAGCCCAGGCCAGATAGGGTTAACTCTGGTGAGAAATATTTCCGTAAAAAGAAACATGAAAAACGACATTGATTCCTGGAACATTCTTGACTTTCATATCGGCACAGCTCCGACTGGACACATTTTACGTGGTTATTTTTTATGCAATGCGGTTTGCATGCCTTTAACCCTATCTGGCATGGGCTTTTTGGGACCCTGTTCTCCTCCCTCCCCATATTGTTCTTACCTCTTGAGCTAAGAGGCTGAAACTTACCACATTATACCCTTGGGTCAAGTACTACCGGTAGCGTAAAATGTAAAAAGAAAAAATCAGGATGCCCGCTTTGGTGACGTCACAATGACGTAATTTTCAGAAAGGCATTTTTTGTCGATTTTTCTGTCAGTGACTGTTTTCCCAAAAATCGGATGATAAATTAGTAAATCTGATGTGAAATATAATAGTTTTTGTCCACTTTTTCCGCAAAAAGCATCACTGACGAAAACATCACTTTTCAGGTACCCGACATGGCCGCCATTTTGAATTCACTCATTATCCTCTGCTCAGAGAGTTATGCAAGTAGGCTCAAAATGGCCACAAGCTGATAAACTACAAAGTCATGGAGTGTCAGCTTTCCATTTTTTGTCGAGATAGATAGAAAGTTTGGTAGCTGGTGCCCCCCAGGCCTGGTCGGGTTAACTCGTTATGGAAACAGTTTTTATCCAAAAGATTTCATCTTCATATTCATCTTCATACAATAGTCGATTTCTCTGTTCACACTTTCGAATAGCCTATAGATTTATCTGACCATCGACTCTGTTAAAAAAAATAATTACAAACAAAAGAGGCACGAAGTCGCTGACCTCGAATCCATTTGAATTTCGAAACGTGCCGTATGAGTTGGCTATCATATTTAACCGACCATCCCTACCGCCATATTAGAAAGAATGGCGTAATATACTGAGAAAATAGGTAACCATACACGCAGTTGTGTTCTGATTGGCTAGTCTCCGATTTGTAGATGAAATTTACACCTTGGAGTCTGATCTATCAAGGTTAATTTGATGTGTGAACGGAGAAGTTGTCCTGTGTATGGAGATGAAAAGATTTAGGATGAAATCCTACTTCTTAAAATCATAAGTTATTAATCTCCTGCCAAGAAAAATCGTGCCCACGAGGGTGTGACGGCAACTTTGCGTTTTCGTCGTTTTTCTTCAAAATCTTTGCCTTTTTAAGAATAAAAGTGCTCAGAAGTATTTCTGTAAGACAGATACTGGGAGTGGAGAGGGGGGATTGGAAATTACACGGGCAGACATCAAAAAGAAAATCCTCGCTGCATGATGTTGGCAAGGTCCTATCTTGATTGGCTATATGACATCACGTGCGTTTCCTAGTTTGAGCAATTTACTCTATTCATTAGGTCAAGGTAAATGACGGAACGTTAGTGTAGTATTGAACTTGAAATGTGAAGATTGAAAAAATGCAATATTTCACAATTAACTTGCAATAGATATCTGTAACTTCATGTATGTATACTTGATATATGCCTCTCGGGAATACTCGTGTATGTTCTTGTATGAATGCCTCTTTTGTTTTGACAGAAAGGTGACGGAAGTTCGTCAAAAGATTTCAAGACAACACGAACCAGGGAGCAAGTAAAAGAAGCGCTTAAAACCTTTACTTCAAGTTACAGTATTTTACTGGTAAGTTTAGCATATCGTTATTATATTCTGTTGGTTTTCTTCTAAAAAGATATCAAAGATACTACAAAATGCATGTTAAGCCATATATGTCCTGAACATCTGCCGTTTGTTGTATCAATCAATCGTTATTCAGAAACTTTAGTACATCTTGGTTCCTTTCAATGTTTGATGCGGTTGAAATTAGAAATTTAAATTTTGTGTGTGTGTGTTTTCATTGGCTGTGATTGAGGAAACCGAACGAAAACCCAGCCAATCATAGAGTCTCTGTGAAGTTAACCCTATCTGGCCTGGGCTATTTGAGACCTGTCCAGGCCTTGGGGGGGGGCGAAATGACCCCCCTAATTATTTTTCTTACCCCATTAAGTTAGGGAGCTGAAACTTACCACACAATACTCTTGGGTCAAGCTCTACCAGAAAATGTAAAAAATCCAAGATGGCCGCTTTGATGACGTCACATTTTTTGGTCGATTTTTCGGTCAGATTTTCCGATTTTTTTATTTGTGCAATTTCTCCGCAAAAACTGCATGATAAACTGATAAATTATAATCTGGTTTGTAATAAAATAGCTTTTGCCCATTTTTCCTCACAGAAAAGCCGGAATTTTAAAGAAAAATGACGAAAACTTCACTAATCTGGTAACCCTCATGAACGCCATCTTGGATTTTACCCATGATCCTCTGCTCGGGGGGAGGTTATACATATAATCTCAAAATGACCCCAATATGATAAACTATAAAGTCATGGAGTTCCAGCTCTCCAATTTTCGTCGTTGATTGAGGAAACCGAACGAAAACCCAGCCAATCATAGAGTCTCTGTGAAGTTAACCCTATCTGGCCTGGGCTATTTGAGACCTGTCCACCTTAAAGGAAATGACCCCCCTAATTATTTTTCTTACCCCATTAAGTTAGGGAGCTGAAACTTACCACACAATACTCTTGGGTCAAGCTCTACCAGAAAATGTAAAAAATCCAAGATGGCCGCTTTGATGACGTCACATATTTTGGTCGATTTATCGGTCAGATTTTCTGATTTTTTTATTTGTGCAATTTCTCCGCAAAAACTGCATGATAAACTGATAAATAATAATCTGGTTTGTAATAAAATAGCTTTTGCCCA
Source organism: Hanleya hanleyi (assembly GCA_036873755.1). Lineage (NCBI taxonomy): Eukaryota > Metazoa > Mollusca > Polyplacophora > Lepidopleurida > Hanleyidae > Hanleya > Hanleya hanleyi. Next base: position 25,949 of record JAVTVY010011369.1, read on the forward strand.
TTTTTCCTCACAGAAAAGCCGGAATTTTAAAGAAAAATGACGAAAACTTCACTATTCTGGTAACCCTCATGAACGCCATCTTGGATTTTACCCATGATCCTCTGCTCGGGGGGAGGTTATACATATAATCTCAAAATGACCCCAATATGATAAACTATAAAGTCATGGAGTTCCAGCTCTCCAATTTTCGTCGTTCAATGCTACACTGTCTTTTCTTCAGTGACAAATTCCCATTTGCGTATACTTCGCCATCCATAAGATAGCTTGCGAATCGTGTGTCGCCATTATTGTGGAGCGATATCCGATACTTTACCGTATACTGTTCGGTCTTCATCCGGCGGAGAACAGACTCGAGAAATCTGATAAATTACAGGCTTTTAGTACTAGTTCTGAAACATATTGTCAGAGCTTACACAAGATACAGATATGAATAACTTCCGTATCATTCAGGAGGTGTTGTAGATCTGTTATATGGAACCATGATTTTGAACAAGTATGACAGTACATGAATCGAAAATGGCGGGTTACGTTGGGGTTCATTTGCGTACACTTCGCCATCCATAAGATGGCTTGCGAATCGTGTGTCTCCATCATCGCGGAACGATATCCGGTACTTTACCATACTCGAGAAATCTGATAAATTACAGGTTTTCATACCACTTCGGGAACATATATTGCCTGGGCTTACAAAATATATAGGTATGAATAACTTTCGTATTATCCAAGAGGTGTGGTAGATCTGCAATTTTGAACAAGAAGGACATCACATGACTCGAAAATGGCGGGTTACGTTGGGGTTACGTCGGTAGACTTTAGCTGATTGGCTGACGAAGTCACGTGGTATTGATTTCTGGAAATTCCCCCTTGCAGTTGTCGAAAGTAGGATGAAAATGGATACACACGATCCCAGGGTCAGTCTTACCTCGTATAGATGACCCAGATAGTTACAGGTTGGTTGGGGTTACTTCGGTAGAATTTAGCTGATTGGCTGACGACATCACGTGGTTTTGATTTCGAGGAATTTCCTCATATATTTGCCGAAAGTAGGCTGAAAATGGATACACACTCTCCCAGGATCAGTCTTACCTCGTATAGATGACCCTGCAGATGGTTACAGGTTGAACAAGTTCCATCTCTGTAAGATAAATATGGGTTAAACTTGGGGAAATCCATGCAGAACCAATTATGTTACACAGGTGGAACCAAATCAAGGACCAAAATCTAATGTACGACAGAATACAAAGAACAAAATTTGGTTTCACACAAAACCGAATTTGGTTCCATGCAGAACCAAATATTGTAAAGGACCAAGATTTCTAAGAGTGTATCATATACCAATGAATCGTCGGGATTCAACCAAACGCGCGATGGAAGTAATATTCAAAGGTCGCTCTGCCTTACTTCAGCAAACAGAAGATTGCCCACGAATCATGTGTCGCCATTATTGCGGAGAGATATCCGATACTTTACCGTATAGTGTTCGGTCTTCATCCGGCGGAGAACAGACTCGAGAAATCTAATAAATTACAGGCTTTTCATACTAGTTCTGAAACATATATCGTCTGAGCTTACAAAAGATACAGATATGAATAACTTCCGTATCGCCCAAGAGGCGTTGTAGATTTGTAATTTTGAAAAGGTAGGACAGCACAGGACTCGAAAATGGCGGGTTACCTTGGGGTTACGTCGGTAGGGTTTAGCTGATTGGCTGACGACATCACGTGGTTTAGATTTCGGGGAATTCCCTCACATAGTTGCCGAAAATAGGCTGAGAATGGATACACACGATCCCAGTGTCAGTCTTACCGCGTATAGATGACCCAGATGGTTACAGGGTGGGCCTTTATATTACCAAATAACATCATTGTTGTACCCAGACAATCGCGTGACACTTACAAGGCCGGCTAGCCGTGTTCGATCCATCTTCAATGGTCCCAAACCCTGATGACGTATTATATTTCTTTCAGTCACGTGATGAATTGTGTAACCAGTCAGCTGCATGACACGTGAACACTTCTCGGGAAATCTAACATCACTTATGTAACACGAAACAATTAAATTGTCATTGTCAACGCAAAGTACATGTACATGTGCCGCAAGGCGTGAAGTCCTATATGTAAGCCGATACACCAAATTAAAGCTTGCTCTTCGTACTGTGCCAGTCGAGGGACCTTGCCGAGGGTTAACGATCTTACTATTGGTTGGAAATAGCGTCGAGATTTCAATTCAAATATCGATCGACAGTCACCTCTAAGCGGGATAAGCACTTCAGTGTAGTCATCTATATATCTCTCCCTTTTTCTGTTGTTCTACAGGAAAAATATACTAAGCAGCTCAAGGCCATACAAGCGGCTCAGGAAACATCTCCGTTTTTTTCTAAACATGAGGTGAGTTTGCCATTACCCTTGTGATAAGAAGAAGGCACCCAACTTATTCTCGTAATATATTTATAAGATACCAAATAAATTCCATTCGGACACTGAGAGATAGAACGTTTGAGGAGTTTAATGAGAAACATCGAAACCTTCCCAAAAGTTTCGGTTACACCTTGGCGCTCGCGTTTTCAATTTACACATAATACTTTTCTCTGTGGGTCATGCAGAATCCAGCTCATCTGTTTTCTTGTCTCGTTCCAGCTGGTTGGCAGTTCTCTCCTGTTCGTCCATGATGCGAGTGGCGAAGGGAATGTGTGGATGATAGACTTCGGCAAGACGACACCTCTTCCTGACGGGATACAAATCGATCACCGCTCGCCGTGGATAGAAGGAAACCACGAGGACGGCTATCTTCTCGGGGTGGATAATTTGCTCGCCATTCTGGGGGAACTTGTGGAAGAGTCGCAGTGACCGGATGTACACAATTGTTTATCTTTGTATACCAAGTCCATGTATACTTATAAGTATACGAGCTACCCTCGTTTCATCAGATCTCCAGTTGTCTTCGAACACGGGTTGTAAATTTATAAATAGACACGAAGATGTAATTGGCCGCAAATCAATTCGTATTTAGGCCAAACTGTTGATACCACCCATAGAGGACTGGAGGCGAGCATTTGACTGTAAACAATATGTTGGTGCTATCTTTATGGACTCGTCCCGTGGTTTTGACTCTCTGCCCCAGAGTTTGATTCTTGCTAAGTTACAATCGTATGGTCTCAGCGATAGTTCCCCTCTTAACCCTATCTGGCCTGGGCGATTTGGGGTGTATCGCAGCCTGGGGGGGGGGGAAGGTGCCCCAATCGCGTGACACTTACAAGGCCGGCTAGCCGTGTTCGATCCATCTTCAATGGTCCCAAACCCTGATGACGTATTATATTTCTTTCAGTCACGTGATGAATTGTGTAACCAGTCAGCTGCATGACACGTGAACACTTCTCGGGAAATCTAACATCACTTATGTAACACGAAACAATTAAATTGTCATTGTCAACGCAAAGTACATGTACATGTGCCGCAAGGCGTGAAGTCCTATATGTAAGCCGATACACCAAATTAAAGCTTGCTCTTCGTACTGTGCCAGTCGAGGGACCTTGCCGAGGGTTAACGATCTTACTATTGGTTGGAAATAGCGTCGAGATTTCAATTCAAATATCGGCACTTCAGTGTAGTCATCTATATATCTCTCCCTTTTTCTGTTGTTCTACAGGAAAAATATACTAAGCAGCTCAAGGCCATACAAGCGGCTCAGGAAACATCTCCGTTTTTTTCTAAACATGAGGTGAGTTTGCCATTACCCTTGTGATAAGAAGAAGGCACCCAACTTATTCTCGTAATATATTTATAAGATACCAAATAAATTCCATTCGGACACTGAGAGATAGAACGTTTGAGGAGTTTAATGAGAAACATCGAAACCTTCCCAAAAGTTTCGGTTACACCTTGGCGCTCGCGTTTTCAATTTACACATAATACTTTTCTCTGTGGGTCATGCAGAATCCAGCTCATCTGTTTTCTTGTCTCGTTCCAGCTGGTTGGCAGTTCTCTCCTGTTCGTCCATGATGCGAGTGGCGAAGGGAATGTGTGGATGATAGACTTCGGCAAGACGACACCTCTTCCTGACGGGATACAAATCGATCACCGCTCGCCGTGGATAGAAGGAAACCACGAGGACGGCTATCTTCTCGGGGTGGATAATTTGCTCGCCATTCTGGGGGAACTTGTGGAAGAGTCGCAGTGACCGGATGTACACAATTGTTTATCTTTGTATACCAAGTCCATGTATACTTATAAGTATACGAGCTACCCTCGTTTCATCAGATCTCCAGTTGTCTTCGAACACGGGTTGTAAATTTATAAATAGACACGAAGATGTAATTGGCCGCAAATCAATTCGTATTTAGGCCAAACTGTTGATACCACCCATAGAGGACTGGAGGCGAGCATTTGACTGTAAACAATATGTTGGTGCTATCTTTATGGACTCGTCCCGTGGTTTTGACTCTCTGCCCCAGAGTTTGATTCTTGCTAAGTTACAATCGTATGGTCTCAGCGATAGTTCCCCTCTTAACCCTATCTGGCCTGGGCGATTTGGGGTGTATCGCAGCCTGGGGGGCGGAAGGTGCCCCCTCCCCCCTATATATTTTCTGTATCACTAAGGCTAGAGCGCTGAAACTTACCACACAGTATCTTGGGTTCGAGATCTACCGGGAAATGTAAACAAATCCAAGATGGCCGCCATGATGACATCACAGTGACATCTTCTCGGAAGCCATTTTTCGGCCATTTTGGGGTCGATTTTTCGAAATTTTTATATTTCCGATTTTTCTCTCGAAAAAAATCAAATAAAATATAGAATAATTAGTTTTGCATAAATAAAATACCTTCAAGGCCTTTTAGGCAAGGAAAATGTGAAGAAATGAAGCGCAAAGACTGAAAAACACGACTTTCGCGGATACCACATGGCCGCCATTTTCATTTTACCCATGATCCTCTGCCCGAGGGTATATGAAAATAGGCTCAAAATGACCCCAGTAAGATAAGCTTAAAAGTCACCAAGTTTCAGCCTCCTCGGTTTTGTCGTTTCAGAGCAGCAGAGAAAAGTTCACTAGAAGGGGGGGGGGGGGGCATTTTCCGCCCCCCTCCCCCCAGGCCAGGTAGGGTTAATCTCCTGGTCAGCAGTTTAAGTAGGAATCAGCTAGTCAAACTTGGAGAGTATGTAAGCTCATAGCTTCCTATCTTAAAGGGTGTACCTCAGGGCTGTATTTTAGGCCCCTTTTTAATGTTTTTGTTAATTAGGAAATTATGTTTTCACAGGCCTGCTTATTGTTTATTTTACGCACGGTTAGTTTGGGAAAGTTTATATTTATGAGCCCGTGCACTAAAATTTATAAACTTTCCCAAACTAACCGTGCGTAAAGTAACCATTGAGCATGTCTATGAAAATATTATTTCTATTCTATTGCACTATTCAAATTAATCATCAACAAAGATTATAATGAATGGTTGAAAAAATATGGTAAACTTTGACATCCTCTCTGCCCTTTCACCCTACTGAATTGACAAGTATGATTGTAGGTGAATGCACCAGTCCATGTGTCATGCGACCATGAACTGTAGATTGGATCACTTCACATTGAAGCCGGATAACAGCTGCAATGTTATAATGAGGCAACATATGATTGTATATCAGATATGTCGACAGTCCATGGTAGCTACCATTTGTCTTGGTATTTTGACCTACCATGGACTGTCGATCGGTCAGATGATGATACCATGGATTGTCGTAATATCAGACAGACAGAGAATAAACTATTAATGGTTCATATTCCTCTTCAACACACACAAGTGAAAGGAATCGAGAGATGAAAGAGTAGTGATACATGAGGCAGGTAGTAAGTTCCCACGTGTTCATTTTGTGCTCATTTTCTCACACTATAATTCGATGCTAATACCTAGCATGGACTGTCCACCAACACCTAAAAACACCTCTCGCCGCAAAAATGCTCAAAATTTTTGTTAACTTGAAATAATAATAACCCTACATTTGGTGACAATATATGATATCTCTCCATCAAAAAATGACTGGACACCAGTAACCATACCTGTCATCGATATGCTGAAAATCGTTCATTTTCGGCTGCGGTCACTGTCGTCTGGTCAGACACACGCCCACGCTTGATAACGAAAGCACCGAAAAACCTACCATTGACTGTGATTTGACACGTGACCGGCGGTGTTTACCTACCATCATACTTGCCGATTCGGTAGGGTGCCTTTGTTGAAAAAACTGGTCCATTGATATTGGCATGATGCTCCCGCCTCGGTTGGCATGGCGCCAATATCAGTGGACGAGTGTATGTGGTCTCTCAAATGGGGAGTGATTCTGTCAGCTGAGTCGGGCTTTGTGGAACATACGTGGATATAAGTCTATTTGTGTTGTGATGGAAATAACAGTTGAACTTGAGAAAGAATTTCCATATTGTAATTTATTTGTTTGTCTTATTCGATTGTGACTTGTATGAAAGCAGACGTTTCTTTTCTCACCCGACTTGTGAAGTAGATTCCCCACAGATGAACACCTGCACTTCACACATGTACATTTCACACAAATGTGCTAAAACACTCAGTAAATGCACAGTTAGCAAGTTGTTATAGACACAAGTGTTATAGAATGATATATTTTATACTCTGAAACACCATGGTATGTATAACTACGCTGAAGATACACCCTACCATGCTGCTATAGTGGCCCTATTATATTATAAACTATGCTAGAAGAAGACACCGAGATTGCTATCCAGTGGTTTGAAGAGACATGAGATGGCTGCTATCCCAAACTGATAAAAAAAAGTGACTGATGTCTGGATCGCCAGGATTTAAAGTTTCAAAACCCTGATAGCAGATGTATGGATAAATGTGGAGATTTTCTCCAATTTGTGGACGAGTGTTTGGGAAATCACAACTGGAACACAGTTTAGTCTGAAGTGAATTTGTGAAGGCGGCTCATTTAGAAATATGCTAGGTATTCATGGTAGCAAGAAACTATCTACAGTAATATACTTAAAAGTGCAGTTATGTGACCTTCTGGGACGAAAATAACTCTGTGCGTCAACTCATCTTTGACCAATCGTTGGAGAGACAATTTGTGCGAAAATTCCTGTTGTTGTTGCTGTACGATCATTGCGTATGTTTGAAAAAGTTTGAACATGACACGAGTCCCCCGGAATACATAAATTTGCACTGGACAGAATCCGAAATACTATTGACACATATCTCCTCTGGAAATATATTCCATGCAGGAGTACAACGAACGCCGACTTCACGGGAAAGAACGTACGAGTATTGGAAACTGGGGTCTTTATAATCCCAGAACCTGAACCTGTAAAGTGCGACACTGTCAAGAAACAAGATTTGCAACGTATGATCGTACAGCAACATTAACAGGGATTTTCGCACCTCAACGTTATCGTTGTCAACAAACAAAATGCGAACTATAAACACCAGATATATATTATAAGTAATCTGACTTACCGCAAACTCAGACAGGCACGAAACCGAACAGACGGCAAACACCACGAGGTTTGATAACTAACGGAACATATTCACCGTAAATGACCTAATCACGGGAAACTGAGAAGTTCCAAAATAACCACAATGTAGCGAAATATATATTACCGACCCATAACCATTACGAAATGTAACGAATAATTATCTATGATTGAAATTTTCTCTGTATTTATCTAAAAATTATTCAAACTAAGTTGCGAAGGAGCTGTACTTTGTCGATGTCAGTCGAGAGTGATATAAATACCACCACGTGGGGACATTCCGCGCTGTGGATTGGTTGTCAACTTGACCCGATTCTTCGACCTGAAATCTGAAAGAATGTCATCGGCATTCTCCGTCTTACTATATATAGGAGACTCGGAAATTACCGGACTCACTGCAGAATTTCGAGCAGAACAGAAAGGAGATAGGAAGAGGGTCAGATTCACTTACGCCAGAGTGGATCTGTTTTCAGTTAGACTGTTGTTAACCCTAACGATAAGGCGGGATTTTGACCTTTACGTGGTGCGGTTGAAATCGAAAAAATATGATGTCTTAAATATAATTAATGTAACGGCAAGAGAAAATATGTGTACACAATATGTGAAAGTTCTAGCTCGATTGCGTTATGATTCTAGTTATATCATTAAATTAAAATTCACGGCATGTGCTATCTAAATCAAGTCATTCAAACACACATTTAGACACGAAGGACCCCTTGAATCAAAAAAACATATTCAGCAATGAATATATAATGCCACCGACCAAGTTAAATGACGTTTTGGTCCTTCGTGTCTAAATATATAGACTCGATTTAACCCCTTTTTTCACGAAATGGCGCATGTTGCGGATTTCAATTTCATCTCATAACTATAGTCATACCGCAATCGAGCTAGAACTTTCACATATTGTGTACACATATTTTCTCTTGCCGTTACCTTAAACACAAATATTTTCAGGGTATTTCTTTGTCGATTTCAACCGCACCACATATACATGTATAGGCCAAAATCCCGCCTTATCGTACCATCTCCTTTCAGTCTGTCGTGATGTGTCCCAAAATAAACGATATATGCAATCTCAATATTGACGTTTGTGTTCATCCGATAAAATCAGAGGATTGTGTGGAACTATTGAGAATAGATGTTGATCACATACTTCACTGCAAGGTAAATTAAGGATCTGAAACGTTTCAGTCGGTTATTGGATATTAACTCATGGTTCACTATTTTGCTCTCCCACCCCTAAATATTTTTCTTACCTCTTGAGCTAGGGGTCTGAAACTTACCAAACTATACTATTGGGTCAAGCTCTACCATGCAGTAAATGCAAAATGCATGATAAATTAGTAAATAATAGTCTGATGGGAAATTTGATATATTTCTCTCATTTTTTTTTTCTCACGAAGAAAAACAGGAATTTTCAAGAAGAATGACTTTCCGGATATCCCATATGACCGCCATGTTGAACTTACCCATGATCTTCTCCTCGGGGGGTTATGCAAATAGGCTTCCTGTCCAGGCCTGGGGGTGTGGGGGGGGGGGGGGGCGAAATGCCCCCCTAATTATTTTTCTTACCCTTGAGCCAGGGACTTGAAGCTTAAAACACTATACCCTTGGGTCAAGCTCTACCAGAAAATGTAAAAAAAAAATCCAAGATGGCGGCTTTGATGATGTCGCAGTGACGTCATCTTCAAAAACGGCATTTTTTGGTCGATTTTTTTCGGCAAGATTTTTCGATTTTTATCGAGCCCGTAGCTTTAGCTGCGGAAAGATCGATATAGGTGCCACACTGATGTCCGTCTGTCTATCTATCTGTCTATCCGCAGGACCAACTAAATGTTAAAGTTTGATTCTAACGCCTGTCCAACCGCCGAACCCTCATATTTCAGATGCTTACATCGGGCTACACATATTGAACCCATCCACTACCCTCGAAGAGCCTGTCCCCACCCCTGGGATCCCAGGATCAAGTAAATGTTAAAGTTTTGGACTCAGAAGATTTTCTTGCCCACAGCTTCTCAGTCTCACCTATGTCTCCTAAACTAAGGCCAGCCGAGTGTATGGACTGGAAGACTTTCAATGGTCAGCCCATCGGTGCCATCACCATCATCGGCCCACAATTCGTATCTGCTCCACAGCCGCCGTTACCAGGTTTACTACCATCAGCCCACAGTGACAGGGGCTCGTTACCGTTAATTGGTTAATTAGGTTGATTACCCGGGGGGGGGGGGGTCGAGGTAGGGAATAAATGGGGAAGGGAGGTCAATCAAGTAGGAGCCGTCACCTCACCACGCTTACAAACCTTTCGTTTTACATGTATATCCCCTTGTCTTCGAAAAGCGAATAAACTTCCCTTTTAACAGATCAAGAAATGGTTAAAACGCATATATCTTACTTTACCTTCTCCCGATATGGCCTCTTTATGCAAAAAAGTCCATTAATCCGCCAAGTTTTAACCGATATTTCCAAACCGACCAAAATCTTGATAATTCCTCTCGCCACAGTGCCCGAGAACGAGCGAGACTTCCTCGCCAGGGTTCGTCGCGAACCAACTATCAGCTGGTATCACCAAAATGGCGGAAGACGAGAGCGAGCAAACGGAGACTGCCTGTCTCGCAGGACACAATGTTATTATCCAGGGACAGGCAGGTACTGGAAAAACGTTTTTAATAAGAAAAGTGGCAAATCTTTTAAAACAACACGCTCGGGCCTGGCAAGGAAGTCTCGCCCGCTCTCGGGCAGTGTGGCGAGAGGAATTATCGAGATTTTGGTCAGTCTGTAAATATCGGTTAAAATTTGGCGGATAAATGGACTTTTTTGCATAAAGAGGTCAGACCGGGAGAAGGTAAAGTGTGATGTATGCGTTTCAACCATTTCTCGATCTGTTAAAAGGGAAGTTTATTCGCATTTCGAAGACAAGGGGATATAAAACAAGAGGTTTGTGAGCGTGGTGAGGTGACGGCTCCGACTTCCCCCATTGACCTCCCTTCCCCATTGATAACTAGCTTGTTGCTAGGGCGATTGAAGACAATGTCCTGGGACGAAGGAGGTGAGTCACAGGCGGCTTTTGCACAAGGGTTTACAGACATGCACGTCCCACAAGAAATGGTCGAAAATGGTGTTGTCTTATCGAACCAACTAGAGGGGGGATGCCGGTCTTTAGCGGTGTGCACATTCAACGGGGTCACGGACTGGAGAACGTGAGCGGGAGCATCGTCAAAACAATCCTTCCGCTCGTGAAACGCGGGATCAAAGCATTCGGCACTCCGTCCGGAGTGTTGCTATCCCTGATGATGCGTTCAGTGGTAAATAAACGCAGAGCTAAATAAGCGGGACGCGTCTTGGTCGCCAACGCGGGACGAGCTATGTGTCGAATGATTGAAAGACCCCCAGACCCGAAAAAACCTGTGACCAAGCGAGGACACACACCTAGACCCCAAAATTCTCACCCAAACGCCCTTTTTCTACTACTTCACGATTGTGGACGCGCAGATTGACAATACTTGCAACAAAGTCCACGGTAATCTGAATCTTTCGCTCGAGAGCTTCAGTATGACATTCAGCATGGTCAATTTGGACCTCGGATGATCCACTTAGACCCCAAAACGCAACTCCCAGGTCGACCCGCTCATTGCGCATGCGCATCATAACTTTCCAGCTAACGGCCCGGAGACCAATCTCATCGTACTCCACAGTCTTTTCTACTCCTTTCCGACTGTACATGCGCAGATTGACGGAACTTCCAATAAAACCCACACGAGTCAAAACGACACCCCAGACGGTCCATTTGGACAACAGATGGTCCTCCTAAACCCCAAAACGTCCATGCAAATGCTCTTTTTCTTCTACTTCACGATTTGAAAACTATTTTGATTTGTCAAATCCGATTAAATCTCACACTCAATAACCGTGTCAAACTTGGGAAATCACTCTGTGGAAGGGTCTAGTATTCATATTCCCACAAACTTCTTAATCCTATCTGACCTGGGCATTTGGGGACCTGTCCAGGCCTGAAAGGGGGGGGGGGGGTCGCCCCGACTAAATATTTTTCTTACTCCTTGAGCTAGGGGGCTGAAACTTACCACAATATAAAATTCAAGATGGTCGCTTTGATGACGTCAGACGTCATCTTCAAAACAGCCATTTTTGCAAAAAAAAATCGATTTTTTTATTTATGTGTTTTCTTTGCGAAAACTGCATGGTAAATTAGTAAATAATAGTCTGATGTGAAATAAATTAGATTTGCCCAATTTTTCCCGAAGAAAAGCAGGTATTTTGAAGAAAAATGACGAAAATATCACTTTTCTTGGACCCCACATGCCCGCCCTCTTCAAGTTACCCATGATCCTCACCCGGAGATTATGCAAATAGGCTCAAAATGACCCCAATATAATAAACTGAAAAGTTGCGGAGGGCCAGCTTTCATTTTTTTGTCGTTCCGGTGATAGGGGAGAACTTTCGGACCTGGTAGGGTCAAATAAACTTCAAATATACAACTTAAATTTTTACGATTTCGAATTGGATAACATTTTCATATTTAAAAATTTTTTCTCTTCAAATCCATTTTAACTAGATATAATAATTGCTCACAGAGAAAGTTATTATTGGGAAAGTTTCAAAACTGATATTTTTATCATAGGGAAAGTTGACCTACATAGAGAAAGGAAATATACTATTTGCCAGTCGGCGATCGTCACGCACCAGTGCACACATCGGTCGAAGACGCAGGCCGTACCAAGGGCGTGTCATCCATAAGGACCTAGGTTAAGGATAGCTATCCCCTTAGAGGCAGTTTTTGCACCCCCGTGACAATTTGTCGTCTGTATCAATAAATATACAAGATAACCATAATAAACTATATATTGTATGAAAGCGTACATCGTAGGGATTCCAACTATATGATTTGTATAACCGACGCTGCTACTGTGTAGAAAATATTCCAATTTTAAAAAATGAAAATGAAAACAATAGCGTCCATTTTTCAATTGCAATTTCATGAAAACTGTTGGTCTTGTTCCAACTTTGATGGTATACCTTGATAGGAGACAATTCGAACTAGTAAACTTTATCTCATTTTTTTAAATTTTTGCCTGGTTTTGTTCTTACAGCTATTTTACTAAAATAAATTGAAAAAAACGTACTATTTTACGGTCGTTTGTCTTAAAAGTTGAATAATTAAAAAACTAATCCGAACTTACAAAAAGTGAGATAAACTTTACTAGATCACCTTATAAGTAACAAGCATGCCAAATTTCAAAAGCGTAGCATGGATACTTTTCGAGAAATAAACGTTTAAATCTCGGATTTTGTACAAAAATGAAAGGCTAGAAATCGGGCAAAATGTGTCCAGCTATACATCTGATGAATTAATCCAAATTTTTTGCTTGAATTCTATTGTCAAATACATTTTTAATCTGTCTAATGGGACCTACTCGAATTCCTGTTTATTCTGGATAACTATTACACTAAGTTTTTTTCATCAAGGCGGTTTAAAGTCCAGTTTAAACTTTAAAAACTTGCTAATCAGCTGAGAATTGTATACACCTGTGTAGATCACTTCACGGCGGGTGTCTGAGTGAAGTGTGACTGTTATAATTAGAAACAAAAATACGGATGTTTGCATGGTTTTGATCAGAAGGGGGTAGATTAATGTAAATAAGTAAGACTAATAGATAATTAGCTTACCATAATACTGCGGAAATGAGTTTTGGAAAGGGAAATTTAACAGACAAAAATAATATTAGCCAAGCCCAAGCTAAGGCAATCTGTTTAATTGTTCCAGTGCATCGGAAACTAAATTTTTAAACCTAATATTGAAGCACTTCTATTTATAATTTTGATTTCATTTTTTTCAACAAATGTTAGAGGAAATAGTGAATATTTGAATGCAGAAATAAAAAAAATGACCAGTTTTGACCCTCTAAGGGGATAGCTATCCTTAAACAACGGGAGAAATGAGCAAAATTGCTTTTTATTTGAAAACGACAGGATAGAAATATTTAATACTCGATGAGGTAATGTGAACATATACTAGATTTGGTATATGACAAATGTATGTGATATATTTCCTTCCGTTTTCGTATAATCAGCAGTAATGCTCCTTTCTCCCTTTGTTTAACCTGTGCCCTTATGGAGAACATGCCAATATTACGGCCTGCGTTTTCGCTCGACTGTGTGTGGTGGTGCGTGACGATCGCTGACAATCGCTAGACTGGACAATGGTCTATTCTGTGTCCGGTTTTATTCGATATTGTAAAGTCGCTTTTTGTAAGGTCGGTGCGCGACCATACAGATGTTACGGGGAGGAAAGTGCAGAAGGAAAATGCCCGCCTTCTATGTAATAACGTAGCTATGCCATGTTTTCCTGACTTGCATTGCGAATCGGGCAAGATATACATAAAGTAACACGATACAAATAAAAGCTCACTGCCTTCAGCAATACACAAAGAAGCGAAGTAAGCAGTGTTTCAAGCACGTCCAAATTTACGGAGTATAAAACGTGCCACGAGCTGAAAAATACAGCAGATATAATCTGGTTATCAAGGATTCATTTTAATTACTGACATTAGTATGATATTATTTCACATCTTATCGGGATATCAGTAAACGGAAGAGGTGAAATTCATTAGCATTTTGAGGATGAGGAGTGAGGGTGTGAAGTCACGTGGATCAGACGTCAAAGTGACGTCACGTCCGTGTCAAATGTCACGTCCGGGTTAAAGGTCACTTCCGAGTCCAAGGTCATTTCCGGTCACGTAATGGCCCAGCAAGAGTTATCTGCCTCGAAATAAGATATTCTTCAGTTACTTCAATGTTAAGCCCAATGAGCAACCCGCACATGGATATTTACGGTATGGAGTGTGACACCTTATATTTTCTGTCTCACGCTGTACAATACGATGAGAGGGGTACGAGGTCATGAAATGACTTTCGCTGAAGAGATCTAACAGCCCATGCGCAGTGCATAGACAGGCCTGGGGCGGATGTTATGCGCTGGAGGTGGACTATCCTCGGTCCAAAGGGGTCGTGTGAGATGTCAATGTGCATTACTCTTGGGGGAACGTGAGACTGGACTGGTGTGTAGTAAAACTGTCGTCAATCTGCGCATGCGCAGCCGTGGAGTAGCAAAAAACAAAGCAAATGGATGTTTTGGGATTGAGGTGGATCATCTGTGGTCCGAATGGGTCGTGTGGGGTGCGTTCGATTAGGAGCGTCCGACTGGATGGCTGTGTAAGGGAGGTAAGGCTATAGCGCGCATGCTCAGGCAGGGAATTGAGGGAAAAGGGCATTGGAATGTTTGTTGGCGGTCGAGACGACTCATCCGTGGTCCAAATGAGTCATGTTAGGTGTCCGTGTAAAACACTCGTGGGGGAGCGTCCGTCTAGACTGGTGTGTCGTGGGGGGCAAGGCTATGGCGCGCATGCGCAGTCAGGAAATTGTGGTAAAGGGCATATGTGGTAGGACTATTGGTGTGGTAATTTTTTCTTGTGGATTTTACTATGGGGTGTAGGTACTTGTTTTCTCTCTCTCACGCTATAGAGTATGATGGAAGCAGCCTTGTGGCCATGGAATGACTTTCAATGAAAATTATCCTGAGCATGCGCAGTGCGCAGCTAAGCCTGAGGTCGACGTTTTGGGGTCGAGGTGTTCCAATATTGGTCCAAATGGGTCGAGTGAGGTATCAGTTTGAAGCATTCGTGGGGGAGAGTCCGACTGGACCGGTAGAACAGGCGTTTTCCCAGAAAATTCCCCGAAAAATTTACCCTGACATTTCGAGCGATTCCCTACAACACAGGGTTTTCCCAGCAAAACCCTCCTACAATGTCCAGGCCTACAGTGAAGACGTGATCGGGGACCAGAAAGTCTCAACACGTTTTATTCCGTGGTGTGAATGTATTGATACATAGACCTTGTCGACGCGTTAGTATTATATAATAGCATGGTACAATCTCTCGCAAAAGGTAAAAAGTGTTATGCTAGGGTGTTAAAGGCGCTAGGTTAAGGCGTTAAGATAGGGCGTTGAAGCGGTACTGTAAAACCCTCCATAAAGAGCATAGACCAAATATACTGGATTTCTGCTTTCTCTTTTGCTAAGGAGCAACTGGATTACTTCCCTTGATTTGGTGTTTTTCCGAAATTGAGAGAATACATAATCTCAACAATAACAAAATTCCCCTTTCTACGACTCACCGGTTCAGTCGGACTCTCCCCCACGAGTGCTTCAAACCCCTTTGGACCAATATTGATCCACCTCGACTCCAAAATGTCAACCACAGGCTTGCCTGCGCACTGCGCATACGCACGATAATTTTCCAGCGAAAGTCAGCCCATGACCACAAGACCCCTTCCATGATACTCTACAGCGTGAGACAGAGGAAACAAGCACACCCTCACAGTAAATTCCACAAGAATAAAAATAACCACCCCAATACTCCTACCCCCAAATGCCCTTTTTCCACAATTCCCTGTGTTCGCATGCGCGCCATAGCCTTACTTCCACGACACAACAGTCCAGTCGGACGCTTCCCTGCGAGTGCTTTAATAGCACACCCCACACGACACATTCGGACCATGGATGGTCCACCTCGACCCCAAAACATCCATTCAATGCCTTTTTCTACTACTCCATGGTTGCGCATGCGCAAATTGGCAACAGTTCTACTACATACAAGTCCAGTCTGACGCCCCCCCCCCCACGAGTGATTCACATTAACACTTCACTCGACCTCTCTGGATCAAGGATAATTCTCATCTAGCCCAAAACGTCCAATTCAGGCCTGGCTATGCACTGCGCATGTGGAGTTAGAACTTTTCAGTGAAAGTCAACCCATGGCCTCGAGAACCCTTCCATCGTATTCTACAGCGTGAGGCAGAAAATATAAAGTGCCACACTAAATACCGTCTATGTATGGGTTGCCCATTGGGCTTAATATTGCATTAAGTGAAGCGTATCTTTGATCTTATTTAGGGGCAGATAACTCTTGCTGGGTCGTCCCGTGGCCAGAAATGACTATTGTCTGGAAGTGACCTTTGACACGGAAGTGACCTTTGACCAGAACGTGCCGTCATTCGTTACGTCAGATCCACGTGATCCACACTCTCACTCCTCATCCCCAAAAATGCCACTGAATTTCACCTCTTCCTACTACTGTTATCTTTTGCTTCATATCTTGTAGTTAATCAGAATTATAATTAATTGCATCGGGTGAGAAATATACATGTACATTTCACTTCTCCCAATCGCTGGTTATTCTACAGCACAGTTGGATGATCTGACATTCAACAGCGACTCGTCGTCCATAAAGACTTTATATGCATCCACAAGTCTTATTCACGTGGTAATAGAGCCATTTCGGTGCCCACCTTTCTCCGGAGTGTTACTTCGATTCTGTAAGCGTGCTATGGTAGAATATTTGAGTTATATTGTGGCGCTATACTATTAGTCCAACCTTGTTTAAAACGCTAGGAAATTTGGAAAACAAACTACCAAACACCTTGCTCTTATACGCATTTTTGTTTCACCAAGCTTCGTCATTTATAGATAATCAAGATAATTAACAATTCGATGGCAAATTTTAATCTTATATGAGACCAGTATCATACACTGACAGGCAAAATGTTTACACAAGCTATTTTCGATGTACTATAGGGATGATAAATAATTTATATCTGCAGTGAAGACGAAAAAGCTGTTTCCTAACATCACTGCCTGGTCTACATCGAAGATAATCTAAAAATTGTAACGTTTTTTTTATTTTTTAGCTGAAATGAATCAAATCCAGACACTTACAAGAACGTCAGACACTGAATTCCATGTGAATTAATTTCAGACGACATTTTTGTCAGTGGACTTCCCAGCTCAAATGACAGCTCATACCTTGAACCTATCATACCCAACCACTCCCCCCCCCCATCCCATCCCTACTTCCCAACCAACCCCATAAAATAAGGTTAGGAAGAGGACTTTTTTTGGTGACGATCACCGCGCTTATGCCCCAAGAGCTGCATCACAATGAGCAAGAGTGAAGCTGCAACACTTGCTGAAACGGCAACGTAGAGGTACGAGCGGCTCATGCCAATCTCCAAGAAGTGACCAGCCGAAAAATAGCTCAGTGCTGCGCCTATACCTGAGCCCACGTCAGCCGTAGCCATAACATAAGCTTTAACTGGCACATACCTGTCTGCCCACGCTATACTGGAGGGCCAAATAGGGGCCACGAAAAACGCCAACGAACAGAAAAACGCCCACATTGCGGTCTTTGCATTGAACCCAAGAAAAAGTAAACCTAGCAGGGACCCTATTGATCCAGTCATCTCGACAAATAGCATTACTTTTACCGAGACAAAATGGGCCATAACTGATGCGGCGAACCTACTGGCTACGTAGGAGCCCCAGTAAGCAGACTGCAGATATGCTGCTTCCTGTTCATCAAAACCAAGACCGCTTTTAAAGGCAAAAGGGAAGATGTAAGCACTAAGTACCCCTTCAAACGAAATGAGAAAAAAGCAGAAGAAAAATAATCCCATGACAAAAGGGAGAACAGACTTCAGCGATTGTTGCTCATCATCAACTTGAATTGTTTCATTTTCCTGATTCCAGATCGCTGCTGGTGTCTGTCTGAACCGTACAAAACATTTCTCTATCAAATAATATATGAAAAACACACATGATACTAATACTGCCAAAGCTGCGATAAGAGAGAAAGGGATCTCCAGTCTGGACGGCGTAATAATAGTTGGGTTTTCATCGGTAGAGTTGATGCATATTTTCAGAATGGTCGAATTCTCAAAGACCATTGTGTTGTTGTGGCTTGGACATCTAACGGACACAAAATCTTTGGTCAAAAAGGGACTTGGAAATGCCCCCAGTCCGAATGCAAAGTGCAAAGCGTGAAGTGGTACGGGTGCCTTCTCACGCCAAATGGCCACCACCATAGCGACTGAAGCTGAAAGAAAGAGAAAGTACCAGTAAAACTTTAACATATACTGTAACTGGAGGCTATTATAAATATTTAGTTATACGTATTAACAGCGAAATTAGAACAAAGTTAACCATATCTGACCTGGGTGACTTTATGTGTACCGCAGCTAGGGGAGGAGCAATATCGGCCCCAACCCCCATAATGCTTTCTTAATTCTTGGGATAGGCGGCTGAAACTTACCACAACATATCATGGGGTCAAGCCCTACCAAAAAATGTAAAAAAAAAAAAAATTCAAGATGGCCGCTCTGGTGACCTCACAGTGACGTCATATAAAAAAATGCATTTTTCGATTGATATTCGGGCAGAATTTCCGAATATGATATACATGTATATGCTATTATCTTCGCAAAAGCTACATTATACAATTGTTGCATGTTATAGAGTGGGACATCACGATTTGTCAGCTCGAGACACGTGATGTACAACGAGCGCGCAGCGCGAGTTGTACATCACTTGTCGAGAGCTTTATCGTGATGTCCCACTCTATAACATACAATACCGGTAGTTGTTTTATTATACCGAATGTCATACTTGAATAAAATGCGGACTTTATAATCATGTGAATGAGGATGGTACGGTGAAATAAGCATATCGTGTTCAACACTGTGCGACCGTTGTTGATTTCAAAACGTGTCAAGATCGACTGTTCGATCTCGGCTCGTTTGTCGACACAATCACATAATTTGGATGAGTAACCTTCTCGGTGATCTTACGTACCTTTTCAAAAGATGCCAAATTTATTTCAGTCAATTACCAAATCACATTCACTAATTTCTATCACCAACGGGCGACGAAGATACACATGAATCTTCGTTTCAGGAAGTATGTTGGCGCGCGCGCACTATGGGAGGCAACTCTTGGCCCGGCAGATGTCGCCGTGGAACAATTTGTCATGTCCAACGCTCTGCCGTGGTACATGTCATTTATCCAACGGTAAGGCAAGATATGACTGCATCATCACTGAACATCACGATTAGTAGAATGACACGTGACAGGTTGTCAACCAATGAAAACATTACGAATTTACATGAGGTATAATAAAATAAATTAACAATGACCCTCCGTTTCGACGAATATGCAAATAGACTCTAAATGACCCCAATTTGTTAGGCTATACAATATCGGAGTGTCAGTTCCTAATTTGTTGTCGTTTCGGAGATAGTGTAGAAAGATTAGTGGTTGGGTAACAAACTTTTCAATGTTTTTAACTAGTCGATTTCTGGACAATACGTATTACACAACCGCACGTGTTCAGTTAAATATCGCCCGATATTTAACCACACCCCTTCAATGCTTAATACAGTACAGAACGTCAGCCAATCAAATGCACCTGTGGTTTCATTCTCCTCGAGCTGACCAAGCCATGTTTCATAAAAAAAAATCTGTGTGAAATTGACAATTTGTTAGTGAATAAAATTTAATTTCAACAATATTCCAGCTACATCACGACGAATCAACTAAACACCACCCAGCCAAGTTACGTTCCTGCTACTAAGCAACATAAAACCAGACACACTCCATCCATCCTATAAAAATCGGTTTGCCAGAAATGAACATCGAGCTCAGTGTATACAAAATATCTTTGATCCCGGTGTGGATGATGTTATGTGTCAAAATAAAATTCCAGTGGATCACTTATCGACATCATGATGCAAGTAAGCCCATGGTGATTTGACTGTGTTCGCGCAGATGATATTACATGGCAAGCCCCTGGTGAGTGAAAGGCACTGATTTATATCCATCAAAGATGGCAGACTATCTGCCATATCTGGGAACTTTCTAGTCGCAGCTCCATGTACGTATGACAACAAATACATATCTAGTTATATATAAATATAAAACGGATAGGGAATGTCGAAATTTAAGAGAAAATAGTACTAAAAACGCCCTTGTATTGATTAAAAAATAAACGGCCTGAGCAATAATTTTAATCACCGATCTAGTCAGTTTTAACTTTCTATAACTCCATCTGAGATAAAGATTTGAATAAAATAGACTTCACAGATTCTATGAAAAGATTAGCGTTGTCGGATATTAAAAGCGTACCTGAGATACAACACATATCACGAATCGTTAGATTCTTGGTATGTGCTTTAGAATAGGTTAACCAGAATACTATGCTGTAAAGTCATGTGGCTCTGTCAGTATGTCGGCACCTCTTCCCACTTCACTTATATGTGTTGTAATTTTTACTGTATATGGCGAGATTCTGCTGGTGGACGTTTCGTCCCCGAGGCCCGCCCCCTGTACAGACCTTTTGGTCTTTGATATATGTTGGCATTGTGGGAAGTTGATGCTGGGTAGACATCGAGCCTTACAGACTAGTCTTTTGAGTTAAATGCCGTCATTTTCATTTGACGACGATACAGCTCACCAATCCCCAGTTTACGAGTTGTCGAAGCGACACAGCTCACCAATTACCAATATACGAGTTGCCAGAGCATTTCCATCATAGCTCTCTAGATTTGTATCTAATACCTTATGCCGGTGCTAGGGGCCGTGTGGTCATGTCATCCAAGTTGCCACATGAACAGGTACAATAAAAGCGTACCTGAGATACAACACCTATCACGAATCGTTAGATTCTTGGTATGTGCTTTAGAATAGGTTAACCAGAAGAAGTCATGTGTAGTCATGTGGCTCTGTCAGTATGTCGGCACCTCTTCCCACTTCCCTTATATGTGTTGTAATTGTAGTTAAATTGTGGTCCGATGCGCAGCCCCTACAAGATGTTTCATAATACTGATTTCTATTGAATATGGAGTCTACTACAAACTCTTCTAATTTCCCGCCATGTTTAAATTCTTCAGCCAATGAAAAATCACTACCTCTCATTCTCCACATTTGGGGACGGTTCGGCAGCTAGAAGATTTTGTCGGTTAAGCCATGGAGGTATAAAACCTCTATAGACCTCCATGTTTAACCTGGAAGACCCTACATTCATTAAAAATCAGTATTTTAAAATTAAGAAATATTGTTTTCATAGGCGTGCTAAATGGTTATTTTACGCACGGTTAGTGTGGGAAAGTTCGCCCTTGCCCTAAAATCTATAAACTTTCCACACTATCCGTGCGTAAAATAACCATTGAGCACGCCTATGAAAACATTATTTCTATTCTGTTGCACTACCCAAATTGATTATCAACAAAGATTATAATGAAAGGTTGAACACATATTTTAAACTTTAACAACCTTTTTCCCCTTTCTTGAAAAAACTCGTCCACTGATGCTCCCGTCTCGGTTGGCATCGTGCCCATGTCAGTGGACGAGTCTATATGGTCTCTGAAATGGGGAATGATACTGTTAGCTGCGTCAGCTGTGTGGAAATTACGTGGATATGTGTCTATTTGTGTCACTTTGTTAACCGATTTCACGGTGGAAACAATAGTTAAACTTGAGAAAAAAAATTCGTCTTGTAATTTATTTGTTTGTTTTATTCGATTGTTACTTGTATGAAAACAGACGTCCCTTTCCTCATTCGACTTGTGAAATGGAATCTCCTAACGAACACTTGCACTTGACGGGTATTGATTTCACATAATCGTGCTAAAACGTGTAGTAATTGCACGGTTAGCTCGATGTTATTTACACAAGTGTTATAGAATATCTTGTCGGACTACACGCTTAAAACTAAAGGGTTGAAACTTACTAGTAAAGTGTTGAAATAACCCTTTAAGTGTGTCCACAGGCACAACACTTAAAGAGCAGTCCCCGTGGACACACTTAAAGGATTATTTCAACACTTCACGAGTAAGTTCCATCACTTTAGTTTTAAGCGTGTGGTTGAATTGAAGTGTTATTTACCAGTGTTCAGACAGCCCATGCTGAATCCTGCTGCGACGATCATTCCACCAAAGAATACCAAGGATTGTGACCTAGGTATAAGAAAGCAGGCCGATCCCATCATGATGCCGGTCACCGTCAAAATGAGTTCAAACGTGACCCTGGCTTTGTCCCGTAACACGGAGGCAGCGATTGCCCCCACAACAAGGGCAATACTAAAGATAGTCAAGGCCACCCCAAGCTTGTCGAATGTTGTGTGAAGCTTCATTTCGAAATCCACCATGGTCGTCCCTATAGTGCAACTAAGATCTCCCTGGTGTAAAGAATAAAATGTGGAAAGTTACATGCCGGTATATGTACATGTATATACGATACACGGAGTTGGGAAAAATAGTACACACGCTGGATATATTCATTTCGGGCCCACTTGCGTCCCACAAAGACCAGCAGACGCGATAAGGGTCAACCACCTCGCTGGGGTCTAATATTACCCCAGCCACTAGTCAGATTTTTTGACAGGATTCCCTGCCTCGCGCACATCGCCGGAAGTGACATCATATATAGTAAAATAGATGTTTGCCGAACATTTCGATTACTTTTCAAGTCTGCATAATACCACTGTTGAGCTAGCGTTAAAAAGAATTGTCTGGAGATTATTTTTCCTGTTTATCTGGACAGAGAATATGAAAAGTAGTTCGCTCATGTGCAAAACTGAAGGAGATGTTAGGCCGGATTCAAACTGAACCGTGCGTACGTGGGTTTTCCCCTATACGCCATAGCAACTTAGTAAAGGTCAACTTCCGCTATGGGAGGCAGGGATGATAAATGTGCCTGTGAAATGGAGCATGCGCTGTGGGGAGGATGGATAAGGGTACAAGTACATTAGGTAGGCATCTTCATTTTATCCAGCCAATTTCTACGTTCCCACTTCGAACATGCCTTGATTTATCCGACCCCCTTCAGTGTTCAAAAGCCGAGGTGTAAATAAATGGTTCGACAGTTATTTACAGGGCCGATTACAAAAAAGTAATTTTTAACGGATCAGTTTCTGATGCCTTGACAGTTTCGTGCGGAGTACCCCAGGGCTCTATACTTCGACCAATCCTTTTTCTGATTTACATAAATGATATAAGCAATATAAGCAACATATTGAAAATATTGTTTTTTGCAGATGGTATATACAAGTTCTATATATTCTTCTGAGGATTTTCAAAAACTTTTTGAAACAATGTCCACAGAATTGGAGAAGATACATCAGTGGTGTTGTGCTAACAGGCTATCGCTAAATTTAAAGAAAACAAAGTGTATGCTTATAAAGCCTAACACTAAACTTGTGAGAAATCGGGACTTTACCTTCCTTGTTTATAAGCGATACGGAAATTGAAATTTTTCAAAGCTTCAAATTCTTAGTTGTGTATTTTAACAACAAGCTAGATTTGGACCTCGCGCATTGATTATATTTGCAAGAAAGTTTCAAGAAATATAGGCATAATTAAGCATATTAAAACATCAGTCAATAAGACGACTCTTCATATTTTGTATTATTCTCCAATTCTGCCATACATATCCTACTGCAATTTGCTTTGGCGAAATACGTATCCCACCCATCTGAAACCTTTGACTATACTGCAAAAACGGACGTTACGTGTGATAACCCTATCTTCAAAAAAAGAACACACGGAACCCCTTTTTAGAAAGCTCAAAATTCTGAATTTAAACAAGCTCAACGTGTACTCTTCGCTTCTGCTTGTTCATAAATTCTTTTACTGTCCTGATCGTCTGCCTGCGAGTCTTCGTCATATCTTTTATAAGCATCGTCAAAAATGATTACATCGACTTCCCATTGTCTCTCAGAGCGAAATAATAAATCATGTTACATATTTCATAAAATTTTGTCCGTTGACCTATCGTTATACCACATAATACACATAAATATGATAATATTATATGTCGACAGGTTGTCACCAAAATAGTATATAAATCTCTTATATTTTCAAGTTTCATCTAGGAAATCATTGGAGATTTGGGTTGATACAGTGATCTGAATTTATACATCAATATAAATAATACTCACGTACGCCACCCAGAATAACACCAGGAAGGCAGTTTTTAAAAACTGATACCTGAACTGGTCAGAGTTCTCGCTTTTGTTAATCAGTGCTTCATTTTCCATGGTCCTATTATACTCGCTCTGGTTACGGATAACCGTGTATCTGTGAGAAAGAATATGGTTATAAGCCTGTAGGCGAGAACAACTCGTTCCGTATGCGCTCGCTGAATATTATATCATATAATACGTAAACATGATATCCATTATGTCTTCATCCCATCCACCATGAACATGACGCCAAAGCGGCATGGAATGAAAATTGAGCGGGTCTGTATATAATTCGGCGCAAGCGGCTGACAGGTGCTGATATAGTCGCTCCCCTGCCTCTCGTTCCGCTTGATGTGTGTTTTGTTTTAAGATCTACTTTAGTCTCTAGCGTTTAGGGCTAAAGTATATATAGAAAGAGCATACTAGAATAATGAAAGCTCCCGAGGGTCAAGCATAATTAAATTCACTATTAACAGTACTAGGCCGGTTTCATACCGGACGCGGTGAAGCGGCGCTGGCGACGCGAAAAGATCGACTGTGATATGGAGCAATTTTTGGTTTAACTTGCACACTGCACGCGACCCGGCAAAGCGGGGAAGAAGTAGAAGTTCTTCCTCGACCTCGTCCGTTTTGTTCGGCCCTCGTGATAATGCACCCCGTAAGGACCATTTGTAAAACACCATCCTTGGTGAAATGTAATCCTCTTTTAAATAAAGCTTTTATTATTATTATTATTATTATTATTATTATTATTATGCAGTTGCGTTTGCCGCTCGCATCTGGTGCGAAACCCCAAAAGCGGAGGAGCGGCAACACTCACCAAGCGCATTCGCCCTCACCGCTTGCCGCGACCGGTGTGGAAAGACTCTAACGGGGTCCATTTTTTCGTCCCCCGCCGCGACGCAACCGGGAGACTTGAAAATGGGCTTATTCCTTCCTTCTGTGGATGCCCGTACGAATTTTTTCGCAAGCGATAGTTTTGAAATGCTTTGTCGGGTTCCTCCGGAAGTTGGCACATATGCATTCTTTGCAACAAGACGTCGTCACATGAAGGTAGCTCCACTAGCGTTCATTCCGTCCTTCTGTGGATGTCCGTATGTGTCCGTGCGAATTATTCGCAAGCGATAACTTTGCAATGTTTTATCGGATTCTTTCAAAATTCGGCATATGCAGTCCCTGCGACAAGACGTCGACCGTTTATACGTTTTAGCAAGATCTGCCTGATGGTGGGGCCCACCAGGTTTCATTCTTTCATTACGCGGATGTCTGTACGTGTACGTGCGAATTCTTCGCAAGTAATAACTCTGAAAGGCTTGTAGGATTCCTCCGAAATTCATCATGTGCGTTCCTTGCGACAAGACACCTATTGGTATTGCTTTTCAGCAAGGTCCGCCTGAACGGGCGCCTCTGGGGTTCATTCTGTCCTTCCTTGGATGAACGTGCGACTTTTCGGAAGTTTGCAACGCTTTGTTGGATTCCTCCGAAATTCGACCTATCCATTCCTTGCTACAAGACGTCGATGGTAAACGTTTCAGAAAGATCTGCCTGAAGGTGACGCCACTAGGGTTCATTTCCTGGATGTCCGTACTTGTCCGTGAGAATTCTTCGCAATCGATAACTTTGCAACGCTTTGTCGAATTACTCCGAAATTCAGCATACATGTATGCATTCTTTGCGACAAGACGTCGATTTTAGCAAGATCTGCCTGTAGGTGGCGCCGCTCTGGTTCTAATCTTCCATGCAGATTCTGTCTTCGCATACGATAAAATCAAAACGTTTCATCAGATTCATCCGAAATTCGGCATATGTTCCTTTCATATGACAAAACGTCGATTTGTATTGCTTTTCAACGGCATCTGCCTGTAAGTGGTGCCACTAGGGTTCACTCTGTTCTTCCCTGCTGCAAGCTGTAACTTTGCAACGCTTAGTCGAATTCCTACGAAATTAAGCAAAGTGCATTCCTTTCGACAAGGCGTCGAAGGGTATTACGTTTCAGCAAAATATGCCTGAAGATGGCGCCACTAGGGTGCATTCCGTCCTTCTGTGGATGTCCGTACGAATTCTTCGCAAGCGACAACTTTGCAACGCTTTGTCGGATTCCTCCAAAATTCAGCCTATGCATTCCTTGCGGTACGACGTCGATTGGAGAGACGTGTTTTATAGACCAGGTCACACATGCGCGCCTAGATGTAGCTCTACGGGTGTAGTCCGTAATACGTACTATTCTGATGGGTTAGTCCAAAAAAGAGAGCAACAACAACACAGATTACAGATCAATCCTTTTATTATGCGTGAATAACCTGTGAACATCATAGGAATGCATGCACTGAACTGTCTGTGGGGGTTTTCCACAATGGCGTTCACCTTCGTGTCTCTTCGGGTACGTCCGTGTCTTTTCGGTAAAGTCCGTGTCTTTTCGGTAAAAGTCCGTGTCTTTTCGGATCGGTGACGTCCGTGTCTATCATCCGGGCACTTCGCGTCTGCGCCTGCATTGGGGTATGTATGAGGGTCTTCATGCGCGCGCGCGCAATACGGCTCAGTCGTACACCAGTACACCAGTCTTGATCCTCGACTTGGGGTAGAGTGTGCTAAAAATGGATTACCAGCTAGCGTGCTATAAAAGGGAAGCGGCCATGCCGTTTCATCAGACACTCTGTAAACCACCAAGATGTTCACTTGCACAACTTGCCAGAAGCAGTTTACTCGTCTAGATAATTTACGACGCCACGAGGCCTCCACCCACAACGATGCACGGTATACTTGTATAACCTGCGCAGGGTCATTTAATCGGGAGGATCAGTTACTGCGCCACGAACGTTCAATTCATGGGCCACCCAAGCGTCCATGCGAGGATTGTGGTCAACCCTTCAAACGACGCAGTCAGTTGCTGCGACACCAACGGCTGATTCATGCCCCGGTACCATGGCATGAGCGACAACTTCCTACTGAAGAGGAGCCGCGGAAGGTCAGACCCAGTGAAGATAAGCCCGGGGAGACAAACGCCACTGGTGATGCGATGAAGGAGAGCCCGCCTATACCCACAGTTCAGAAGAGCCTGGATATCCAGCCGGACCCCAGCGTTACGGTTTCGAGTCATACGCCTGACAACATCGAACATTTTCTGGGCGATTCCACCAAGATGTTCACTTGCACAACTTGTCAGAGGCAGTTTACTCGTCCAGATAATTTACGACGCCACGAGGCCTCCACCCACAACGATGCACGGTATACTTGTATAACCTGCGCACGGTCATTTAGTCGGGAGTATCAGTTACTGCGCCACGAACGTTCAATTCATGGGCCACCCAAGCGTCCATGCGAGGATTGTGGTCAACTCTTCAAACGACGCAGTCAGTTGCTGCGACACCAACGGTTGATTCATGCCCCGGTACCATGGCATGAGCGACAACTTCCTACTGAAGAGGAGCCGCGGAAGGTCAGACCCAGTGAAGATAAGCCCGGGGAGACGAACGCCAGTGATGATGCGATGAAGGAGGGCCCGCCTATACCCACAGTTCAGAAGAGCCTGGATATCCAGCCGGACCCCAGCGTTACGGTTTCGAGTCATACGCCTGACAACATCGAACATTTTCTGGGCGATCTCTTACAGGACAATCATCCAGTGAGTGACATCGATCGGCGCCATTGGTCCATGACACGGCACTGTTTCCACCCTCATGGCCCTATTCAAGATATTTACAATTTTCCACTGACCAACCGCACCCGTCTACGCAGCTACGTGGAAGCCATCTTCAAAGATCAAACTACGGCCTTCAAATTGAATGTCGCTTTCGGGTACATCTTACGTCACAAAAAGACGGGCCAGTTACGGTATTATTATCCCGGCAATAATATCTATGTGTCTGACCAGCCGTTCACCATTATTAACCGGAGGTCACTAGAGACGATGCTGGAGATACTGGACACCGTGGATGCCTTGAGATGGGCACATCGTCAACGCCCCAACATACAATGGGTGGTAGAGAGGGTAACCAATATCACGTTTTTCCTGACCAAGCTGACCGACCACCGCCATCGGTTGAATGCGTCACCCGCGCACTGATGAATACCATAACATGCCGCACATACTCTCTATGTCTACATGCTGATCGTTGACTTGAGCTCAGTAAACACTTGTACCTAATGTGACGGTGCGTTAAATAATAAAACATGATGTTTGATATTTCAATTTGTTTTGCTGTGAACATACTAAACATACACAGGGCGGCTCCCCCAGCCTGGGTATGATGTAACATTGGGGATAATAAACTATATAAACATTGCTGAACTTGTTGTTATTCACGACAACCGCTATCCGATTGTATAATACAGAATAAATAATGTATACGACTCCATCGACCAACTAGGGGCTCCCCTAGCTCTAAAACGTCTATTTCCACACCCTTTGGCCACCGTGCGTGCGCAGAATGGCGACAACGGCCGAGCCACTAGTCCAGTCAGATGCCCCTTCACGAATGCTTCATTTTGATACCTCACTCGACCCCATTCGACCATTAGGGACTCCCCTAGATACAAAACGGCTATTTTCATACCCTTGGGCCACCGCGCATGCGCGGAATGCCGATATTTCAACCCCACACCCAGCCCATCAGATGCCCCTTCACGAATGCTTCACTTTGATACCTCACTCGACCCCATCGGACCATTTTATCTAGGGACTACTTTTTCTCCGCGGAAGCTTTTTCCGCGACAGCATCACCGCCAGGACCGCATCACCGCGGAGGAATACATTCCCTGCAACAATTGGAACTCTCCTGTGTTGGAGGTAGCTTTTTGGTCATTCTGCCGGAACTATAGTGCACTTGACCTCTCCTCCTCAAATCCTCCCCAAATGACCTCTACATCCGGGTGAAAGGATACTCAATTTCAACTAACACTACTACTTACCTCTATACCTGATGGTCCACCGTTACCTCCATACCTGATGGTCCACCGTTACCTTCATACCTGATGGTCCACCGTTACCTCCATACCTGGTAGATCGCCGTTACCTCCATACCTGGTGGTCCACCGTTACCTCCATACCTGATGGTCCACCGTTACCTCCATACCTGATGGTCCACCGTTACCTACATACCTGCTAGATCGCCGTTACCTCTATACCATGTTGGTCCATCGTTACCTCCATACCTGATGGTCCACCGTTACCTCCATACCTGATGGTCCACCGTTACCTCCATACCTAATGGTCCATCGTTACCTCCATACCTGATGGTCCACCGTTACCTCCATACCTGGTAGATCGCCGTTACCTCTATACCTGGTGGTCCACCGTTACCTCCATACCTGATGGTCCACCGTTACCTCCATACCTGATGGTCCACCGTTACCTCCATACCTGGTAGATCGCCGTTACCTCATACCTGAAGGACCACCGTTAACTCTTACATCCAAGACCACCATTACCTCCATTCTTTGAAGGATCACCGTTACTTTCATACCTGAAGAGCCACTGTTATCTCCATTCTTTGAAGGATCAACGTTACCTTCATTCCTTGAGAACCATCGTTACTGTTGGATTAATATGCTGGAGATGGTATTCGACTGTCTGAACAGCGGCCATCTTGAAAATGGCAGTCATCTTGGCTATTTGCTTGGTCAAAATATCTTCAAATATTATCAATGTGAATGTATGTGAAGTTGTTTTAGTTTGTAGTGTTTAATTTTTAGCAACTCTGCCCAGGGTAGAGTGTATACTGTGTAAAATTGACCGAAAATTTTGCGCAGAACGGCCATCTTGGATTTATGCAAATAAAAATTTCCCCCTCTCTTATATTCATCTACATTTTTTATATGTTGTTCGGGATGGTTTGGGGAAATAGTTGCAGCAAACCGCAATTCTGTTGCAATTTTTTCTAGATCAAACCGCAGATTGACTGGACTAAACAGCAAACAATCAGAATACTGATCTTTAGATACGTTATTCAGGAATCTTTATTGCTCGCGCTCATCACAAATTATAAAATCATAACTTGTGTATCGAATCACGTTATGAAGTCTATACAAATACAGTCTAGGTGTTACATAATTAACTTTTTGCGGGAAACTAAGTTGTTGTTCTTGCTGTAATTCATCGGATAAGTTTTAAGAATTTTTCTGTGAGATTTTCTGCTATGTTTTATAATCTCTTGTATTGCTGATGAATAACTTAATGGGATTTACTTCGAGAAGAATCAAAAGATGATATTTTT
>JAVTVY010011370.1:0-54406 GCA_036873755.1 Hanleya hanleyi
AGACGTGCCTACTGGAGGGCCAGACAGTTGGGTGTATTAGAGGGCCATTACAGTTAAGCCTATGAGAGGGCATTTTTAGAATATTAAATTGTCTGTGAAGGTCGTGACATATTACGTCACTGGTGGCAGCAAAACTATGAAGTGACACACACCATTGAGTAGAAATTCGTTACAATATGTAACCCAGCCTCGCTTTTATTGTGTGGGTGTTTATGCGAACATCTTGACAACACGGGGGTGGGGGGGGGATTTGGCTTAATGTCACACTTAAGGTTGTTCCACTGACATGGTGGCAGCCAGTTTGGTTGGTAGAGGAAGCCGGAGAACCTGGGGAGAACCACAGCCCGTCGGCAAATAACAGACAAACTTTTAAACATGGACTAGCTGGGCTCGAACCTGTGCCGGTTCAGTGGTGTGAGGCTAACGGTCACTGGCGAAGCGCCTTAGACCACTCGGACACCGAGGGCCCTTCGTGACAACACGGTCGCTAGCACCGGCTTGAGCGGTATTAGATGAAAATGTGACTCTTTCTGATCACCTTTCTTTCTTTTCTTTTTTTTGTGATAGCTATCCCCCTTTTCTGACAGTGTGGAAGAGCCGGTTCAGTCGATTGCACAACACATAAACAAACATTTTTTTTGCAAAATCCGGCAATTAAGACTATTTTAAACCAGCATCCTATGACACCGTTCAAATCGGATATGATAATTCTAGCAAATTATGCCACCAACCAGTTTGCTGATATTCTACATCATGTCACACATTCTAGCCTTCGGAAATTGTATCATGGAAAAAGTCACAAAAGGAGAAAGAATAAATGGTTCTACCAAGACTATAGACATTATAAAGCAATAATGGATGACACCTTCAAACTTCAAACCGGAGCACTGATGACACATGTGCTCTGGACCCTGATGAATGTTTTGAACATTTCAAAATCTTAATGTTAGTCCTATCAATAGATACATCACTACCATGCGATAGTTCCTGGGGTGAGACTTGCCCTATAAACTATCCAATCAGTCCACAATAGATCTTGAAGGTTGCAAAGATCCTGAAGTCTAAAAAAGCTGCAGGACAGGACAATATCCCAAATAAATTATTGAAATGTGTTGCTCCTTATCTAATCGACCATATAAGTAAACTTTGTAACATCATACTGGGCAGTGGTGAATATCCGGAAGCATTGGGTTCATCTATTATCAAGCTCCTTTACAAAAAGGCACTGAATATGATGCTAATAATAACAGATAAATTGCCCTTAGCAGCTCTCTTAGTAAACTATTCAAACAATCGAATAACAAATTTTCTTAGTAGAGACACAGTACAGGCTGAGCATAAATCAGGATGGTTTTAGATCTGACCACAGGAAAACTTATAATATTTTCATTCTTAAAGCAAGCATAAACACATATTTATCTAAAAACAAGCGTTTGTAATTTGCCTTGGTTGATTTTCAAAAGGCTTTCGACAGGATAGATTATTCTTTTCTTATTGAAAAACTAAAAAGAAAAGGTGTCACTGGGAATAGTAGGACCATTGGGGTTTTGGGAGTTCGACCGGATGCCTTTCGGTTTGGCGAACGCGCCAGCCACATACCAGCACTTAATGCAGGTGGCGTTAGATGGTTTACACTTGCGGGTTTGCCTCGTTTATATGGACGATTTGATCATTTTCTCAGACACATACGAAGAGGATCTTAAACATCTCGAGTTAGTATTTGAACGGTTACGGCAGCACGGTCTTAAGCTGGCTCCTAAGAATATGCTCCTAAGAAATGTACCTTCTTTAAGCAGGAGGTACGGTATGTCGGCCATGTTGTTAGTTGTTGTGGTACTCAAGCAGATCCAGAAAAATAGAGCGAGTGGTAAATTGGCCTACACCTCAAACCCCGGAGAAAGTGCGTAGTTTTCCTGGGTTTGCCGGATATTATTGGAAGTTTGTCAAGAACTTCGCGCAGGTGGCTAAACCTCTCACAGATTTACTCCCGGTCAGAAGAAAGAAGCCCAAAGGTAAACATTCAGGCATAGAGTCGTATGTAAAGTCCTGGGTATGGGATGCTGAGCAAGATGGCGTATTTCACCGGTTGAAATCACTGTTGTTTAATCCACCCATTCTGGGTTATGCGGATTATGCCATACCGATGCAATTCAACGAGGTTTGGGAGCAGCACTTCATGAAGTTCAGGAGGGTGTTACATGGGTCTCCAAGTCCGAAAGGAATTACTCGGCGCATAAGTTGGAGTTTTTGGCAGTAAAATTAGCCATAACCGAGAAATTTCACGATTACCTGTACGAAGCGAAGTTCATCGTGAAAACTGATAATAACCCTTTAACTTACGTACTGACCAGTGTTAATCTGGACTCGACTGGACACAGGTGGTTGGCGAAGTTGTCGTCTTATAATTTCAGCATAGAGTATCGCCGCGGTAAACATAACGTAGATGCTGACGCGGTGTCCGCTCTTCCGGTGAGTGATCCTGGTATTACTGACGAAATTTCTGTAACTTCGGTAAGAGATATATGCGCATGTATATATTCTACTCCGTTAGTTGAAACTTTATGCGTGTCCTCAGCGGTTTTGGACTTCTGTGATGTTAGGGATGTAGCGCTTTGGCACCTGGTGAGAACTGGGCTGATTTACAGTCTCGAGACCCGGTCTTGAAGCATTGGTTGGATTTGGTGCGAGAGAAGAAGCGTCCGCGCAAAGATAACTTCCGGGTTGCCCAGAGAATATGTCCTTGTATCGGACATTTGAAAAGTTGAAGCTTGTGAATGGAGTCTTGTACCGTGAGATTCTTACAGACGGTAAGGACGTACGGCAGCTGGTATTACAGCAGTCTCGTGTGACGCAGGCGTTGAAAGGTTTGCATAACGACGTGGGTCATCTTGGGAGAGACCGTACCTTGCGTTTGTTAAAAGATCAGCTCTACTGGCCACTAATGTACAAAGATGTGCAGGATTGGATTGGACGAGGTGATAGGGGCTTGAAGCGAAAGTCGCCAATCAATCTTAGGGCGCATTTGGTGAGTATTATTACGACACAACCTTTGGAAGTTGTATGCATGGACATCCTTACCCTGGAAACGCCCAAAGGGGGTATTTGGTTATAACAAACCATTTTACACGGTACGCTCAGGCTATACCAACTCGCAATTTGACTGCAAGGACCACGTCAGATACTTTTATCAATCATTTTTTTGCACACTATGGACTACCCAAACGCATACACACTGATCAGGGTGCAAACTTCGAGGGAAAATTGATCGACAAGCTTTGCAGCATGCTTGGAGTTACCAAGTCCAGAACAACTCATTATCACCCGATGGGAAACGAGCGGCTCAGCCGTACCTTGTTGGGTATGCTTGGTACCCCAAGTGTGACTGAAAACAGTATGTGAGTACGCTAGTCATTGCGTACAACTGTACTCGTTACGAAAGTACAAGCCAGTCACCGTTCCTTCTCATGTTTGGGCGGGAGCCTAGGCTGCCTATAGAAGATGTTGCTTTCGGTGTGGAGGTTGACAGTTGTTCTCGGTCACTCTCCCGTTATGTACACGACCTGCGGCGAAAACTACAACATTCTTATGAGCTAGCGGCTCAAGAAGCAGGCAAGTCGCAGAAACTACAGAAGAAATGCAACGACGCCAAAGTGCGTGGTGCAGCTTTACAAGAAGGAGATCGGGTACTTGTGAGGGTAGTCGCATTCGATGGAAAGCATAAAATTGCCGACCGCTGGGAGAGTGAAGCATATGTGCTGATTCGGCAGCCCAACGGTGACATTCTGGTATTTTAAGTCCAGAAGGAGAGTGGAGATGGCAGAAAACGTGTGTTGCGCCGTAACTTGCTCCTCCCAATTGGGGTGATTGGCACTGCAACTACCGATGATGTGGATGATGTCCATCGGGATGTGGAACCGCCACAGCGACCAGTTCCGAAGCCAAGGACGAGAACGTCTGTTAGACGTTCGCACCCTCCTTCACATGATTCAGACTCGGGGGACTCGGTTTACTGGTGTGGAACAGAGCAGGACAGCTCACCAGGAGACGGCATTCATGGTTCTGTTTTAGAGGATGAGGATCGGGATGGTATCTCGCAGCATTCTGAACTTCGAGGTAACGGCCACACATTAGAGGAAGATATCGAAGTTTCGAATGTTCCTGGTGATCAAGCTACGTGCAATGACTTACTTCATAGTTCTGTTGATGAAGTTTCCAGTCCGATTGAACCGGAGTTTTGTGTCGTTGGTTAGTCTTTTATCAATGAGTCTACCGACCCTCAATTAAGAAGGTCGACGCGACATCGAACGCAAACGTTGTGGTATAGTAGCGATCAGTACGTCACTTCTATGCAACCGGTGCTGTGTTGGAGTTAGTACTTCATGGAGTTGAGAAATGATGTGGACACCATTTGTCATTGGAGGGAAGTGTATGACAGATGTATATTATTACGGTAATCGGTTCTGACAATTTTTTTGCAGTGCCGCTGTAAAGGTATGGCTACTCCACCTGCCAATGCTAATTTCCACCTATCCTGTACCTTTATCGGTGTGTCCGTGTTCTTGGCCTTCCCCAATCTTTTATCCAAATTACCTCTGTTGTCTTTCTTGCTATTGCTTGTGGTCAATGCGCTGTATATTGGTACGTGCGTATCATGCAAGCGTGTCCGATTTAACCCGATTTTCTAGGTGATTTTGTGCGCTTTTCATTTTTACTTTACTGTCGGGCGGACCATATTGCAATACAGGCTTGCTGATCCGGTAAATTCGATAGATTCAGGTTAGTGTTTTTGTCTTTTAGCTTTTTGGGTATTTTCTAGTAATATTTA
Source organism: Hanleya hanleyi (assembly GCA_036873755.1). Lineage (NCBI taxonomy): Eukaryota > Metazoa > Mollusca > Polyplacophora > Lepidopleurida > Hanleyidae > Hanleya > Hanleya hanleyi. The sequence goes on from JAVTVY010011370.1 coordinate 4,826, forward strand.
TTATAAATGGGGGCAGGCACGGCGGAGCCTGGGGGGGGGGGGGGACGGGGGCTGAAGCCCCCCTAATAATTTGGCCAACTTTTCTAAAATTCATATGATGCCAACGCAAAAATACTTCAATGAATACATATTTTCGAAATGAGTAGTAAAATGAATTGTCTGCGTCGCATATCTATCGCATAACTAAACTATTTACAACTGTCCAGCATTAGTGGGCCAGCCTAAGCTCTAGAATTTTTTTTTACCGGCATTGTTTAGTAATTTTTAGGTTCACAAAATGTTAAAGGATTTTTATCAATATTGTTTTTTCTCTGGAATATGTCAGAAGAGTTAGTACTTAATTAAGAAATTGTTTTTAAATTTTTTCCTTGTCCCCTGCGGGCGTATTTAAAGGATTTTAATCAATATTTTTTTTCCTCTGGAATATGTGTCAGAAGAGTTAGTACTTAATTAAGAATTTTTTTTACAAAATTTTCCTTGTCCCCTGTGGGCGTATTTAAGCCTTTTTAATTAAAGACCTGTGGCTCAATTTCCGCCAGTTAACTCGTTAATGAGCTTAGGCGTCACGTGACCATGTGCCGTCAGACAGGCGAGCGTGTCCTGCGGGCAACTGTCTGAGCTATATATTAAGCTGTGGATTTGCGATTACTCCATCGCGTATATCGCTGTATAATTAATCGAAAACGATTCGAAACCATGGAAGAATATGCCAGTGATGATGATCTGTACTCTCTAAAAAAAGTTGAGTGAAATTTCACTCAAGTAAGAGTGGAAATTCATCCCACTCAAAACTTGAGTGAGATTTTCACTCAACTTGAGTTACTTTTCACTCAACTTGAGTTAAATGCACTCAACTTGAGTGACATTCACTCAAGCATAAGAGTGGAAATTCATCCCACTCAAGTTGAGTGAACTTGAGTGGTTTTAACTCAAGTTGAGTGAAAAGTAACTCAAGTTGAGCGAAAAGTAACTCAATTTTGAGTGAACAGGTACATTTCACTCAAACTTGAGTGGAACACTTCACTCAAGTTTTTTTAGAGAGTATACAGAGGACATAAATTATACAGAGGACACAAATGGACATCTTGACGTTCTGCCGTATCAGTTTGAACCCGTACCAAACGACCGAAATGAGGTAGAACAGAGGGAAAGCGAATCTGAAACAGATGAACCGTCAAAACGGAATGCTATTTATTATCTATGCCGTTATATATAGGCCCCCTATGCACAGAATGAATAAATATTTAGACAATGATCGAAATAATTTGTTAGCCCAGGCCTAGTTTGTGAAATTTCAACACTGAGACGTACGCCAATTTGGGAGTTTTCTCTTTCGTTCAGGTCAGTTTGAAAGTACGACGTTATATATTATCTACCAAAAATATTTAGTTCATTTTTTTTTTTTACTTCTGGCAAATCTGTGTTCAATAAATTATTTCCAGTAGGAATATGCCGTCCAGCTAGCGTAATTGATAGGAAAGAACAAATTGCGACTTTCTAGCTGTCCTGCTCCCGACTTTTCGCAGATACATGGGGGGAGGCAATTTCTCGCACAACGGGTGTTGGTGACATTATCAGATAGCCCACCTGCACGCAAACAGTCTAGTAAATTCATGTGACGAGAGTGATATTTAGCTCGCGTAAACGGTCATATTTTATATTGTATTATATTGCAACCACTCGCCTGATTTCAAATACCCTCTCCTAAATATTTTGACGTAAGCTATTTTTAGCTCGCGCACTAATTCTAAAAACGAAGCCCTGGGGAAGGAGTATATTATAAGATAAGCAGAACTGCAATGACCGGAAAACCAATGTGGGGAAGGGTGCGTTTAAATTGGAGATTTTTTTTTTCGTGATATATGGAGAACCACTGAAATGTAAATAAGAACAAATTTCAACAAGACCGTAAAATTTCTGAATGGGATGAATATATACTGCTTATTTATTTATTGATGTCATTGTCTTGAGAACGATACCTGTATCAAAACGTCGTCCCGAATAAACTAGAAGTTGTTATCCATAAGTAATTTGTTTATTTATCTACTTCCCAACTTCTAAATGCCACTAAAAGAAATCTCTCCCAGTATGTAATTCATACTAAATTGCTACCTGTCATTAGCGAGCTCTCGCGCCTGTGACGTCACAGATTGGCGGCCTTGCTTTCATTCCACAAATATGCATATCTGACTGGAAGCTAAATAGAGCTGCCAAAAAAACTTAAATACGCCCAGGAAATTTTTTAAATTTTTTTTCTTAATTAAGTACTAACTCTTCTGACACATATTCCAGAGAGAAAAAAATATTGATTGAAATCCTTTAAGCCTTTTTGGCAGCTCTATTTAGCTCCCAGTCAGATATGCATATTTGTGGAATGAAAGCGAGGCCGCCAACCTGTGACGTCACAGACGCGAGAGCTCGCTAATGACAGGTAGCAATTTAGTATGAATTACATACTGGGAGAGATTTCTTTTAGTGGCATTTAGAAGTTGGGAAGTAGATTAATAAACAAATTGCTTATGGATAACAACTTCTAGTTTATTCGGGACGACGTGTTGATACAGGTATCGTTCTCAAGTCAATGACATCAATTGATTGAATTGAAATTGTAGTTTAAGGGCCGCTTCCCATTCGGATTTCGCGGCCCATCAACTCAATGTTTTATTTGAATTTCGCGGTACATTTCTTTGTTTTTTGAATATCTTTTCCAGCGCTAAATATATAACTAAATGACATCAATAAATAAATAAGCAGTATATATTCATCCCCAGCGCGTATGATCTACTGATCCAGGAACCCCACCGTGCCTGAAGCCCACCTTGTTAATTAATCCAGCCATCTCCACAAGCCTAATCCTGTCCTATTAAATATTTCTCACCTAGAATAATACTATTGTTATCATACTGTTGACATTTACTCAAGGAACTGTATATATACTGCTTCTTCACAATTCGACTCGAGAATACTACCGCCTAATAAATAGCAGTGTAAATTGACTCCAAAATGCCGTATTGTGCCGCCTACGGTTGTACAAACGAGCAGAAAAAAGGTTGTGGGGTGAATTTTTTCTCGTTTCCCGTGGAGACCATCCGTCGGAAAAATTGGGTACACTATTGCCGTCGTGCAGGTTTTGAGCCATCAAAATATAGCACATTGTGCTCTGCACACTTCTCAGAGGAGAAATTGGATCGAGATCCAGAAAAGTTGGCCGAGTTGGGTTACTCGAATGCGAGAGCGAAACTCAAACCAGATGCTACACCGGATATTCCCCTAATCGACGGCCTTGATGAAAATTCTGTACCGGGGGCTAAAAATAGCTTACGTCAAAATATTTAGGAGAGGGTATTTGAAATCAGGCGAGTGGTTGCAATATAATACAATAAAAGATATAACCGTTTACGTGAGCTAAATATCACTCTCGTGACATGAATTTACTAGACTGTTTGCGTACAGGTGGGCTATCTGATAATGTCACCAACACCCATTGTTTGAGAAATTGCCCCCCCCCCCCCAATGTATCTGCGAAAAGTCGGGAGCAGGACAGCTAGAAAGTCGCAATTTGTTCTTTCCTATCAATTACGCTAGCTGGACGGCATATTCCTACTGGAAATAATTTATTGAACACAGATTTGCCAGAAGTAAAAAAAAAAATGAACTAAATATTTTTGGTAGATGATATCTAACGTCGTGCTTTCAAACTGACCTGAACGAAAGAGAAAACTCCAAAATTGGCGTACGTCTCAGTGTTGAAATTTCACCAGGTAGGCCTGGACTAACAAATTATTTCGATCATTGTCTAAATATTTATTCATTCTGTGCATAGGGGGCCTATATATAACGTCCGGCATAGATAATAAATAACATACCAGTATGTGTTTACAAGTCGACCTTGTTCCGTGTGGGACGGTTCATCTGCTTCAGATTCGCTGTCCCTCTGTTCCACCTCATTTCGGTCGTTTGGTACGGGTTCAAACTGATACGGCAGAACGTCAAGATGTCCATTTATGTCCTCTGTATATAGATCATCATCACTGGCATATTCCTCCATGGTTTCGAATCGTTTTCGATTAATTATACAGCGATATACGCGATGGAGTAATCGCAAATCCACAGCTTAATATATAGCTCAGACAGCTGCCCGCAGGAGACGTCGCCTGTCTGACGTCACAAGGCCACGTGACGCCTAAGCTCATTAACGGGCTAACTGGCGGAAATTGAGCTACAGGTCTTGAATTAAAAAGGCTTAAATACGCCCACAGGGGACAAGGAGAAAATTTAAAAAAAAAAATCTTAATCAAGTACTTACACTTCTGACACATATTCCAGAGAAAAAAAATATTGATAAGAATCCTTTAATAGTGTTATACCATATAAAAGATGGTAGAGATAAATGATTAAATCCTCACACCATGTATCCCATCAATTACTAAGACAAATGCTGCTAAAACATTGACTATTATATGTTTTCGTGATATCAGCAAATATAAAATACTGTTATTCGATTGTTCAGCCTTGCATTCATCACAATTACAAGAAAATGGACATATTCTTGATATCTATTTTGTCAATCACATGAAAACAGTCTTCAACATGATCTTTACAGTTCGCAGTCTTAGGTGACCTTCGCCTAATTGTGCTATGACAGTATCGTCGGAAGTGGGGGGGGAGGGGGCTCGCCCGCCCCCTTTTGATTTGTGTCGAATATCTTTGCCCCCCCCCCCCCACTTTTTTCGGCACTCATAACTTACCATGTCCCATATAAAAATTACAGATAGAGTGCCAGGACGTGTAGTGGTGTGCAACCTGAGACCCTGGAGTTTTCGGGGCCTAGGCGGCCCCTGGTCCCCCGCCTGTCAGGCTGTGAGGATCGCTTATTTTAGCTTTGTGTAAATGAATGGGTATCATATTGGTTCTAATGTTCCATGATGTAATGGTCATCGTTTTTTTATGTATTAAATATACCTGGAAAGTCAAATGGATTCAGGCACGAGGTAGGATTTTTTTCAATATTGATGCGTGCTTATAAATGCGAAACAAACGTGAAAATAGAACCATAAATCTGCATACATTATGTCGAATTTATTTTCGGGAAAACCCTTAGAACGCATCTCCGGAGATCTGGAACTTCGGAGCTTCCGGGGCCTAGGCGGCCTCTTGACCCTCGCCTGTTGAGCAGTGAGGATTTCCTTGTTTTATCTTTGTGTGAATGAATCGTATCGGTAGGCATATTGGTTTCCCTTCCAAGAACTAAAAGTCATCGTTTTGTATGTTTTAAATATAACTAGAAAGTCAAATGGATGCAAGCATGATGTGCGATGTTTTCAATATCGATGCTTGCTTCTAATTGCGAAAAAATCGAGAAAATAGAACCATAAATCTGCATCCAGTATGATCAGTTTTATTTCCGGGAAACGCTCAGAACGCATCTCCGGCGATCTAGGACCCTGGAGCTTCCGGGGCCTAGGCGCCCCCTGGACCCTCGCCTGTTGGGCTGTGATAGTGGGGCTCCCCCACTTTCAATTACGTTCTGACGCCACTGTATGATACAGGGACGGCGGAGCAGGATCGGGTCATCCAATACTTTCAGCAAAAACAGAAAAAACGACACAAACAAACATACACACGCGCAAAACAAAAAATTAGACAGAGAAAGATAAAGAACTGATATAGTGACGCGAAAACAACTATATCTGTATTGAATGGAGATTTTAATTTCCGATAAATTATAACCATGAGAGACATCCATGCTTATTCACATGATTTACAACTTGTGTTCGTAAAATGCTTCTCTAGTACACGCTATAATACTCAGTCAATTATGAATGCATGACTACTCAAACGAGAGATCCTGAAGGATCTTGGCGCCCACCATTGTCCGATAATTGTAAGCTAATGACTAGAGGATCTTTTTGTCCATTGTTACTAAGAACAAACGATTGATTTGTAATTTTGTTTACAGAATTTCGAATCGGAGCCAAAAAGATCGGAAAAGGGACACTGAAAAACACCCAGATATAACCTAAGTTTCAGGAATTTCAAGATTTCTGGAAACTGTAAGTAATGTCGGTTGTTATAATACAAGAGAAATGAACAAAGTTAGTCTGAAAGTGAATGTACATGTACGGAGGATCCTTCGCCTTTGTTTTGTAGTATTTCTTTGTATTTTTTTATTTTTTTGCACGTGTCATCATTGGGTATTGGAAGCGAGGACCAATCTCTTTGACACTTTGGCATGAGCTATGAAACATACTTAAGATTTTATAATTAGGAACGAATGCTAATTCTGTTTTTGTTTACTGGGCTAGTTTGAGATATCTCTTTTAAGATATCATGCTCGAAAATAGTAGGATGGTACAATACTTAATACTGAAGGGATCCGGTCCGAGCAGTAATGTTGAAACTTCGAAAATGCCTGAATCCTGATTATCTCCCTTGGATCGACACATGCAGTAGTCTACAATTGTCGAGTTGTGACGTTGAGTCACAAGACTGACGTCCCTTCATGTAGCCGGCCCACCGGCAGACGAAAGGGTAGAGCAGTTCACTTGCTACTGCATGGACTAAAGAAAACTGATTTAAAATTTGAAAAAAATACATTTAATTCCGAATTATTTGAACTCCTTGATATGGAAGGTGAAGGTATGGATATTCTCTATAGTCAATATATAGAATATTCACCACCGTTTGATCCGCCGACTCCTGTGATGCAACGTCACAACTCGAGAATACCGTATTAATTTGAAGCGTAACTTGGATTTTCGAATCGGACCAAAAAAGGTATCTTGCACTACTAGGCCCCATGTGGGACCTGTGCACCTAATTTCAGAAAGATCCATGAAATATTTCCTGAGAATTCACGATAACAATGTTTCAAGGGAAAATTCAAGATGGCCGGCTTGTGGCCATATTGGATTTTCGATTCGGACCGAGAAAGGTATCTTGCACAACTAGACCATAAGGGGAACCTGTGTACCAAATTTGAGAAAGATCCATGCAGTACTTCCTGAGAAATCACGATAACAATGTTGCATGAGAAAAACCAAGATAGCCGCCTGTTGGTCATATTGGATTTTCGAATCGGACCAGAAAAGGTATCTTGCACAACTAGACGACAAGGAGAACCTGTGTACCAAATTTAACAAAGATCCATGCAGTAGTTCCTGGGAAATCGCAATAACAATGTTTCATGGGGTAATCCAAGATGGCCGCCTGATGGACATATTGGATTTTGGAATCGGACCAGAAAAGGTATCTTGCACAACTGGACCACAAGGGGAACCTGTGTATCAAATTTGAGAAAGATCCAGGCAGTACTTGCTGAGAAATCATGATAACAAAATTTCATGGGGAAGTCTAAGATGGCCGCCTGGTGACCATATTGGATTTTCGATTCGGACCGAAAAAGGCATCTTGCATATCGAGACCCGAAAGGGAACCTGTGTACCAAATTTGAGAAAGATCCATGCAGTAGTTTCTGAGAAATGACGATAAAGTTTCATGGGGAAATCCAAGATGGCTGCCTGGTGGCCATACTGGATTTTCAAATCGGACCAGGAAAGGTATCTTGCACAACTAGACCCCAAGGGGAACGTGTGTACCAAATTTGAGAAAGATCCACGCAGTAGTTCCTGAGAAATCGCCATAACAAGGTTTCATGGGGAAATCCAAGATGGCTGCCTGGTGGCCATATTGGATTTTCGAATCGGACCAGAAAAAGGTATCTTGCACAACTAGACCCCAAGGGGAACCTGTGTACCAAATTTGAGAAAGATCCATGCAGTAGTTCCTGAGAAATCGCGATAACAAGGTTTCATGGGGAAATCCAAGATGGCTGCCTGGTGGCCATATTGGATTTTCGAATCGGACCAAAAAAGGTATCTTGCACAACTAGACCCCAAGGGGAACCTGTGTACCAAATTTGAGAAAGATCCATGCAGTAGTTCCTGAGAAATCGCGATAACAAGGTTTCATGGGGAAATCCAAGATGGCTGCCTTGTGGCCATATTGGATTTTCGATTCGGACCGAAAAGGGTATCTTGCACAACTAGACCATAAGGGGAACCTGTGTACCAAATTTGAGAAACATCCATGCAGTACTTCCTGAGAAGTGACGATAACAAAGTTTCATGGGGAAATCCAAGATGGCTGCCTGGTGGTCATATTGGATTTGCGAATCGGGCCAGAAAAGGTATCTTGCACAAATAGACCCCAAGGGGAACCTGTGTACCAAATTTGAGTAAGATCCATGGAGTAGTTCCTGAGAAATCGCGATAACAAGGTTTCATGGGGAAATCCAAGATGGCTGCCTGGTGACCATATTGGATTTTCGGATCGAACCAGAAAAGGTATCTTGCACAACTAGACCCCAAAAGGAACCTGTGTACCAAATTTGAGAAAGATCCATGCAGTAGTTCCTGAGAAATCGCGATAACAAGGTTTCATGGGGAAATCCAAGATGGCCGCCTGGTGGCCATATTGGATTTTCGAATCGGACCAAAAAAGGTATCTTGCACAACTGAACCACAAGGGGAACCTGTGTACCAAATTTGAGAACGATCCATGCAGTAGTTCCTGAGAAATCGCGATAAGGTTTCATGGGGAAATCCAAGATGGCTGCCTGGTGGCCATATTGGATTTTCGAATCGGGCCAGAAAAGGTATGTTGCACAACTAGATCCCAAGGGGAACCTGTATACCAAATTTGAGAAAGATCCATGCAGTAGTTCCTGAGAAATCGCGATAACAAGGTTTCATGGGGAAATCCAAGATGGCTGCCTGGTGGCCATATTGGACTTTCGAATCGCACCATAAAAGGTATCTTGCACAACTAGACCCCAAGGGGAACCTGTGTACCAAATTTGAGAAAGATCCATAAAGTCCTTCCTGAGAAATCGCGATAACAAGAATTGTTTACGGACGGACGACGGACGACGGACCACGGACGAAAAGCGATTTGAACAGGTCTGGTGATGGTGGGCTAAAAATCGACCAAATACTCGCTTCCGATTCTCGTCGTTAATGTATACCAACCAAGTAGTACGTATTTCATCATGGTTGATATAGCGAATGAATTTGTCAACAACGAGAATCGGTTCCTCCCTATGGACATACAGGAGCATGCAGTGGACCGAGGTAAGTTTTCACCCCACGTACCGGTATAGCGCAGAAGTTGAACGTTCGCTAACGGCGGTAGAATTTTCAATATACTTGAATCACAAGAAGACAAAAGGCTCCCCAACAAATAGAAAATATCTCTGTGCCAGTGATATGATCGAAGTTTAATGAACCTTTGGATTTATATATATTTAAATTATTTATACTTCCGAACATCATTTTGCTTGATGATGAATATTTAAAAAATGTTGGGAAAACAGGCAATACAAATGGAGTTTACACGGGCGAGGATTTCTTGTTTTATTGCTCGGAAATACGCTAGAACGCCTCTTCGGCCATCTAAGACCCCTGGAGCTTCCGGGGACTAGGCGGCCCCTGGACCTTCGCCTAATTGAGCTGTGACAGTAGTCCCCCCAATCGTGAATTGCTTCCGCCGTGCCTGGGGAGAGATTGATATATTTGCCACATGTGGCGTTATGCTATTTGGGCAAAAGGTATCCAGATAACGCATAAATATTGTTTCGCAATATTGTGAAAATTGAATATTTTTTCTGTGGATATATGTACCATTTCATCGTATTTACACTTGTTCGATTAAACGTTCATTGTTCTAGTTTTACAACGTCGTTGTTGTTGTAATTTGACAGAGTGCTTAGAGCAACAGATTTCATTCGATTTAATGATAAATACGTACCTATACTTGTCGCCACTTACCATGAATTGCTAACTGTTAGACCTAGTTATCCACCCTGTTGTCATATGATTATAACTTTCTCTGATGTTTGATGAATTTACAGTTATGCACAATTTCTGGTCGAGAAATTCACACGCTGACTGCCATGTTGTTGGAAGATCGAGATCGAGGCTCTACTCATGAACCAACTTTCAGATCATTTTAGAGTACTTTTCGTGGATTATCATTAATTATAAATGATTGAAATAATTATCTTTGATAATTGAGAATCTTATTCAGCTAAGATTGCGAACAATTAGTTCCAGTTTAGCGAGTAATGATGATAAGCTCTTCTGAGGTTTCCAGGATATGGAAGTGCACAGAACTCCGATAGGTGGCGCTAACGTTGCACGAGCGGGAAAGTATAAATTACGTTGACAGTCGGAGGTTCGTCACTTGGTTGCTACTGAGTCAGCTGCGCGGTCCAATACACCGTGAGCACAGCACAACTTATTTACCCACACAGGAAACTACCCCGAGGACTCATAATCACGGTACGGATGATGGGCTTGGTATAAGAACCACTCCAAAGCACAGGCCCCAGTGTCTGGACAGTAGAATTTAAATTCAGTATAATTTAAATAATTTAATTTTTTTAAGTCATCCTATAATACAGAGAGGAAAAGGTATTGCACGCGCCATATTGGATTTGCCCGCCAAATACGAAAAAACAAAGTAAAGTTTTCACATTAAAAACTGTTTAACTGACCGTGTTACTGGTGTCCACTCAATTTTGAAACCTTTCTTATGCCATCTAACCCTACGGGAAATCTCAGATCGCCGTTTTATTGGTATAAATCCATCTCTAAAAACAGTAAACTTACGGCTTCTGTCAGCCGCTCTCTGCCTCCACTGGGACGTAAATTGCTGTCTACGTCATCGCTTTCGGCATTCTCAAAGAGAGCCGTGTCTACCCGTGGGAAAACTGGTGACATTTTTGAATCTCCAATTTCAACGCGAGGCAGCATGACATCACTCGCTCGCGGGTAGACACGCAAAATGGTACATCTTCAAAAAATTTATGACTTAACCTGAAGATCACAAGATCATCAGATAAGCAAGAATAGTGCGATCAGACAACATGCAGGCGAAAGTACGGTATAATTGACGTAATTCGTTGTTTTCCGCGTTTCAATGGTTGATCTTCAATGCAGAATCTAGGTCAACTAAATTTATGTCTGCTGCTTCAAACGAGTAGGCCATAAAGTTCAACGTTCAGTTTTATTTTTTAACAACAAAACTTGCATAATGATAGCAACAAAAGTACATATCATAGGGCGTGTGAACAGTACTATGTAGTGAATGAAGAACAGAAATGCTGCAACTGCCTTGCCCTGATCAAGTACATGTCACGCTAAGAACCTGGGAGAGGTCATAAATTTTCGGAAGATGTACCGTCTTGCGGTAGACACGGCTCTCTTTGAGAATGCCGAAAGCGATGACGTAGACAGCAATTTACGTCCCAGTGGAGGCAGAGAGCGGCTGACAGAAGCCGTAAGTTTACTGTTTTCAGAGATGGATTTATACCAATAAAACGGCGATCTGAGATTTCCCGTAGGGTTAGATGGCATAACAAAGGTTTCAAAATTGAGTGGACACCAGTAACACGGTCAGTTAAACAGTTTTTAATGTGAAAACTTTACTTTGTTTTTTCGTATTTGGCGGGCAAATCCAATATGGCGCGTGCAATACCTTTTCCTCTCTGTATTATAGGATGACTTAAAAAAAATTAAATTATTTAAATTATACTGAATTTAAATTCTACTGTCCAGACACTGGGGCCTGTGCTCCAAAGTGTAAACCCCGAGGCCACCCCGAGTTGTCACCCAGAGTTGGTACCCAGAGTTGACACCCCGAGTTGTCACCCAGAGTTGGTACCCAGAGTTGACACCCCGAGTTAGCCCCGAGCTGATTTACCACATGCTGAGAAAATTCTTTGAAGTCGTGATTGATGAACACTGGACAGGAACACACATTCAGTAGCTCTAGGCTAGAATGTTCATGTCGAGTTTTCCTGAATCATTGACACATTCAAATATCATTAGACAGCCCGGAGATCTATACACCACATTATAAAGCGCACGGACAAGTACGGGACATATGGAAATAAACAGATTCAATATACGACCCCGGCAAATAAAATAAACGATAAAGTTATTTTGAATTGAGCTAAACAGGGTATTCTATATACAGAGCTACCACCGACCAGGGGCGACCCAGTAATCATCGTTTATACCTACGGAGAACAGGAGTTATTCTTACCCAGGGGTTTAATGCCTGAGGGTTTGAAGATCTCACTTACTACCCGGTGGTATAATAATAATACAGCTGTGATCCAGTAATCATCGTTTATACCTACGGAGAACAGGAGTTATTCTTACCCAGGGGTTTAATGCCTGAGGGTTTGAAGATCTCACTTACTACCCGGTGGTATAATAACAATACAGGTGTGATCCAGTAATCATCGTTTATTCCTACGGAGAACAGGAGTTATTCTTACCCAGGGGTTTAATGCCTGAGGGTTTGAAGGTCTCACTTACTACCCGGTGGTATAATAATAATACAGGTGTGATCCGGTATTCATCGTTTATACCTACGGAGAACAGGAGTTAATCTTACCCAGGGGTTTAATGCCTGAGGGTTTGAAAATCTCACTTACTACCCGGTGGTATATTTCCAGAACCGACCACGAATAGAATCCCTTACTTGTATAAGCTCATTATTTTATTTTGTCATTTTCATACATTAGAAACGCGCAAGTACGGGTCTGTCGTATATCGATCTCCAATATATCCTGGACGAGTTCAGCAAGCTTTAAATAATTCGGATGCACAGAGGGAGGAATACAACTGAGACACAAGTAAACATTCAAGCCTTCACATGGGAATACGTCAGAACAAATCACACATCCATCAGTAACAGACACACAGCGGGACGGAGTACATGATTTCCGCTTGAGGCACACAGACGGGCCAGTCCGAGTTGATGTGACACATGCCAGTCAGAGTTATTCCCCCTGATTGTTAAACACAGAAAACTGAGATTACACTACCACATTGACAGAGACCCTCACGAGAGCTTTACCATATTTAATATTGAACTGGTTTATTGTCATATTTATGCAATACAAATTCCCTCATGAAATAAAACATTGTTCCATTACATAACAGCATTATCACTTTATTCAACATAGATATACAGAATTCCGGTTGAAAACCGGTGATGTCAGAACTGATAATCAAAGGCGATTAGTATAAAATCTTAACCAGCCATCCTGACCGATCATCTGAGCGGTAATACAATGAAGTTGTTATTACTCACCAGGTGACCGTAACATTTTGGTGTCCGAGAAGTGGGATTCAATACTTACCTTGAATCCAGCGATACTTACCCAGCCCGGGAAATACGTCCATATCTGCACATATATACGGTACACATAAAAACGGGATAAATAAAGATGGACAGCGGGGAACATTTTAAGACACCAGGTCCAAGACGTAGTAGACGGGGGACCAAATCAGACGTAGCATCAACTGAGGATGATACAACGAGTGAAGCTGAATTCCCAGAAATACAATTACATACAGAAACGCAAGGGGCGCAAAATATTATGATAGGTCCACAAACACCAAATACGACAATGATGAGAAACATGGGGTTAAATTCAGGTGATACAGTAGCGCTCGATGAGCCCATGGGCAGTTTCCGGAAGGAAGTAACGGGTATTGTGAACGATATTCTGCGCGGAACAATGCAAGATGTAACCACGATGATTAAAGGGGCGGTAACGGAAGCTATCTCCAACATCAATCTACCGCAAGATGGACTTACTCCAGTATATAATACCAGCAACGAAGAAATATCGGATAATCGCGACAGACATACGGAAGCACAGAGAAATAAAACAAGAAATGGGAAAATCGCACAAGAAGCAAGGCGATCAGGAAGTCGAAAAAGGATGACTCCGCCCGTGACAAATGATAGCTCCAGCAGCGAAAACGATTCAGACGATAGTAGATCTACACACAACAGAAAGAGGAGTGATAAATGGATGGGGATACCCCGACAGTCAAGCGCGAAGTTACCCTAGCATGTGGCCAAAATCAGGGGTTGGAATAAAAACGAGAAATTAGCGGAAATATTACCCCGACTTCAAGGACGGGCAGGAGAATTTGTCTATGGCCAACTATCCAAAACAGTCCGGGGTAATTATGACTCCCTCGTCGACGAACTGGGCCATCGATTTAGGAGAGTAGAGACGCCGAAAACGTTTGGGGCCGCTTTCAGTAATAGGAACCAACGAAATGGCGAGAAAATACAGGACTACGCGGCAGAGTTAAAACGCTTATACGACAAGGCTTATGCCAATCGAGATAACGCTACTCGACGTGAAGATCTACTGCGAAGATTTTCGGATGGACTTCATGACGAAACTACACGGTTCCAAGTAGAATACGTGAAAGAACCGAAAGATATCGACGAAGCAGTATATCAAGTCGTAAATTTCCAGGAAACTCATAGAAGTGGAAATAACTCAAAGAAACCTACCCGTTCGGTAAGGTATGAGGCCGAAAAGCAGGAGATGACTGATGATTCACGCCCAAAATCAGAACACATGGAACACTCTGGAAAGCCCAATACGCAGAAAGGGGGAAATAAAAAGAACTCCGAGAGCAATAAATCGGATAACGGGGAAATGGCCCGCCAACTACAGGGGCTTAAGGATGAACTGAAAGTAATGATGAGTTCACTGAACGATAGAGTGGAGAAAATAGAGCAACGACCAAGAGAAAACCTTAACCAAAGACCCATCTCACAGCAAAATTCAAACGTAAATAATAGAAACGGGGTAGAACGACCCAGAACAAATTTCACTGGCTGTTTCATCTGTCAGGGGCAACACTATGCCAAACACTGTCCAAACAGTCCACGGCAACAATTGAATCCCAGAGCACAGCAATTCGTCCCGAGGACGGCAGGATATTCAAGTTACCACAGTTATGGTAGGACTACAGATCCACGTACAGAGAACAGGAATGCTCCACAGCAGCCAAACTTAAGGGGATCGGCTCAATAGGCCGAGGGACGATCCCTCATCTCGATGGCCAACCCAAGGTTACCATGGAAACAGAAACAAGTATACCCCACAATATTCATGGAAAACCTCCCGATTCAATTAGACGAGAAATCCCTAAATATGATGGCGTATATTGAAGGAGACCTGAACAGTACAAAGGTAACTTATACAGTGGATACGGGGGCCACACGAACTATAGTCTCTGATCGGATATTTTCTCAAATTCTCCATTCACAGCGCCCTAAGGTACACAAGTCAGTACGTGGTGTAATATCCTGTGCAGATGGAAGAGTGCTAAACTACACAGGCAAAGGAACTTTTGATATTTCTCTCGGGCCTCTAAGTCTAAAACGGGAATTGGTCATCGCAGATATAGAAGACGACATTCTATTAGGAACAGATATTTTACAGAAAGGACCTGAAGGACCGGCAGATATAATTTTGAGCCAAGGGAAAATGATCCTAAATAACACAGTAATACCTCTCAAACAGATTCCGATACCAAAATTGAAAAAGGTACTGGCCGCAGATGATACCCAAATACCCGGAATGTGCGAGGTGATAGTTGATGCAGTGGTTAACAAGTCCAATATAGAAGACGGAGAAACGGAGCTATTAATAGAAGGTTCTCCGGAGTTTACCGAAAAACACTCATTAGTGGTAGCCCCCTGTTTCGTTGATTTCGGGGAAAGCCGAACTATCAAGGTCAGAGTATTCAACCCTTACAAGGAATCAAGGTTAAACAAGAAACATGTCTCGGATATGCCGAACCTGTGGATTCAGACATTAAAATCCTCATGGATAAGGAAAATGAAGCAGAAGATAACAACACTCATGCGATTAGAATAATTCAACTGATTCAACCCGAAAGAGATGTCACACGACAAGCGTTGGGTACACCCGATACCATTAGTAGAGATAACATGGGAGTTCCAGAACACCTGAAAGATTTATACATTGAGACAACACACCGACTGGAACTCACTAAACATGACGCCGTTGCTGATATTTTAACAGAGTATGGAGATGTATTTTCAAAACATGAATTTGGTATAGGATGTACGGACTTACTGGAACACTCCATCGAGACTGGAGATGCGAAGCCTATAAAACAGCCACCCAGAAGATTACCCATGGCTTTTGCTGGCGAGGATAAAAAGGCACTGGAAACACTACAGAAACAAGGGTCAATACGACCATCAACTTCTCCTTGGGCTTCACCCATCGTCTTGGTGAGGAAAAAATGTGGTACTGTACGCCCATGTATAGACTTTAGACGTCTAAACCAGGTAACAAAGAAAGATGCATTCCCGCTACCAAGAATCCAGGATTGTCTTGACGCAGTTGAAGGAGCAACTTGGTTTTCGACACTTGATCTGATCTCTGCCTATAATCAGGTGCCTATCAAAACAGAAGACATCCCTAAAACAGCATTCGTAACTAAATATGGATTATTTGAGTGCACAAAAATGCCCTTTGGTCTTTGCAATTCACCAGCAACGTTCCAGAGATGTATCGAACTGGCTCTATCGGGATTGAAATGGATAACTTAAGGAATGCTAACAAAGATCAGACTAGCTAAACTAAAACTGAAGCCGACCAAATGCCATCTGATGAGAAGGGAAGTTGAATTTCTGGGACATGTTATCTCTGGAGATGGAATCCGCCCAAATAAGACTAACATAGAGAAGATTGTGACCTGGCCCACACCAAGAAATGTCACAGAAGTCAGGGGTATACTTGGTCTAGGAAGCTACTATCGTCGCTGGGTTAAAGACTTCTCAAAGATAGTACATCCACTCACAGAATTAACCAAGAAAGTTGTTCCTTTTAAATGGACAGCCAGCTGCGAAGAGGCATCCAACAGCCTGAAGAAGGCACTAACAGGTTCAGATATCATGGGTTATCCCAAAGATGGATGCTGCTTCATCCTAGACACGGACGCATGTGATGTAAGCATAGGGGCAGTGCTCTCACAAATCCAAGATGGCAGAGAGCGTGTCATTGCATATGCAAGCCGTACCCTTAACAAAGCTGAACGGAACTACTGTGTAACAGACAAAGAGCTACTGGCCGTAAAGTTCTTCGCGGAGTATTACCGCCATTACCTTTTGGGAAGGAAGTTTCTTATCAGGACAGACCACCAAGCATTAAAATGGCTGTTTAGCCTAAAGGAACCGAAAAATCGGATAGCCAGATGGATTGAGGTTCTATCAGAATTCAACTTCGAAATCGAGTATAGACCAGGAAAGCACCACCAGATCGCTGACGCCTTATCCCGCTGCCCAAATCCTAGACTATGTAAATGTGACGAAGAGGAACCATTGAAGTGTGGACCCTGCCTGAAATGCCGCAAACGGACCTCGGATATGCAGAGTACTTCAGTGGACTTCGCACCACATGAACTACGAAGAGTAAACCCACAAGAAGCATCGGTGGTTGGACAGCAGTCAGTCAACACCATAAGCATGAACCCTGGTGGATTTTTCAGGAGAATGGTAAGCATCGTGCGCACGGAGACTTGGAAAGTGATAATGTTGCTGCTGAGTTTTATTGCCATGGATAACCACGTCACCGACGGATTCGACGACGTAGGTCGCTCAAGTGATGGGGTTGGGGTGAATAACCAACATCAACCAAGCTTCTCCAGCATAGATCAACCCAATGGGACCCGTGAAGATTATTCACACAGAAACATTAGGGCAAACCGAACTCCATGGATGCAGGGTTATGCTATCTCGACACTGAGGGAAAAGCAACTAGAGGACCCTGACATTGGACCAGTATTAAAGTCATTTGAGGATGGTCAACGACCCTCTGGACCAGACGTATGTGCATCGAGTCCAGCCTCAAGACATTACTGGAACTCATGGGACAGCCTCACCATACAGGAAGGAGTACTTTCCCGAAACTTTCTTCGCAAGGATGCCACTGGCAGTCACTGGCAATTCCTGGTTCCCAGAAGTATGAGAGATCTTGTCCTCAGTCAGATGCACGGGTCCATCCTTGCAGGTCACTTAGGTCGTAAAAAGACTAGCGAGAAGGCTCTACAGAGATTTTACTGGTGGAACCTCAGAGAGGATGTAGATAACTGGGTTCGTCGTTGCGACACTTGCGGAGCCAACAAAGCCCCAACAAAGTCACCCAGAGCACCTCTTGGAGATATGAGAGTGGGAGCCCCTTTGGACAGGCTATCGACGGATATTCTAGGGCCTTTTCCAGAGACGGAACGAGGGAATAAGTACATCATAGTTGTAACAGACCATTTTACTAATTGGGTGGAGATATTTCCAATACCAGACCAAACAGCAGAGACATGTGCGCAAGTCATTCTGAATGAAGTCATTAGTAGGTATGGCTGTCCTTTAGATTGGCACAGTGATCAGGGATCGAATTATACAAGCGACATATTCACAGAACTTTGTAGGCTACTTGAGATTCGGAAGACTCGAACTACGCCTAGACATCCCCAATGTAATGGGAGAATGGAACGTTTCAATCGCACACTAGTACGAATGATCCGGTCTTACATCAAGGATGATCAAGAAAGCTGGGACCTTTACTTAGGATGTTTGGCAGCAGCATACAGAGCTACCCCTCATGATGGTACCGGCGTGACTCCAAATTTGCTGATGCTTGGTCGAGAAGTACGACTCCCAGCTGAGGTAATATTTGGTACTGTTGGTTCAGATGACCAAGAAAACTTGACCACATATGGGGAATACATTGACGAGCTTCGTGACAAGCTACAACACGCCCACGATATCACCCGCCAACGTCTCAAGATCGCCGCCAAGCGCCAAAAGAAAACTTACGATGGCAAAACATTAACACACACCTACAAACCGGGTGACTACGTCTGGTATTATCACGAAAAACGAGAGAAAGGTATCAGCTCAAAACTAACTCTCCCATACAGTGGACCTCATCTAATCATCAAGAAAAACAACAGAACAAAATCAAAACAAACAGAATGAACACTAGGATACAGGGTCCCGTGGCTGCAACACAAAATAAAATGAACACGAATAAAATAAAATACTTACCACTTACCATTGTTTACCATTGCTATTACAGAAACAGAATGTCCGAGAAGGCAATCAAGGCATATGGTAAGAGGGGAGCTGCCTATCGATGCGCCAAGTGCACATATGACGGGGACAGATGGCTCGCCACATCGTGACCAACCATACCCCCAGATCCAACGCCCCCTTCACATGCCATCTATGTAATAAAATAGCCATGAAATCTGATGAGATGAAAAACCACCTAGAAGACAAACACCCAAAACAAGCCACAGTGGAGGACGTAGGAGGGACAAGGATCCAGCTTGTGTTAAAGCCAAATGACGCTACAGCATGGTCGAAGGACGAGTCAATAAAGATCTACGATGGGTGGACACTGACAGCCCCGCCCAAAACGAAGGACCAGGCCCCCACAAAGAAGCCCCTAAAGTCAGTCGCCGTCCCAGCCCGGAAGCCAGCTTCAGATGAAGCCACTGCCCTACTGTGTGACATGGCCGCAGTCGAGGAGGTTTTGCAGGTATACCCCAGGATTCGTGACCAAGTTAATGGCATAATAGAACTCCAGAGGGCAGTGGACTCCATCACAGCTGAGGATGCAGACCACATCAACACCTTGGTCCTGGACACAAATCCACCTACCCACGACACGATGACCGTCCCTGTCTACCATCCATCAAAACTTGGTCCACGAACTACCTCCCCGGCAAAAACATCTACGCCCAGCCAGGAGCCCTTTGAGATTCACGCCAGAGAAAGTGAACTACAAGAACTCCTGCCAGAGTATCATCCACTGCCGCCCGTCTCGCCAATATCAACCCAAATGCCAACAGGGGAGGACGAATGGAGTTGCAGGACACCAGTCAGTGGCCAGGCGGAGGTCGTTCAACATACCTGTTCTGCACCTTGCGTGCCATTGGCATCGTTGGAGGCTATGCTTCAGAAAGTTGTCACTTCCAAGGAGTTGCAGTCACCACCAGCGCTGCACGGGGAACTCCAGGCCGTCACCCAACAGCTGACTTCCACCAACATCAACTTTGGCCAGGTCGTCGGCATCCTTAATGCCAACAGTCGTAAGTCCTCCGAACTTAGTGCCAACATCAGCGACCTGGTCAAGTCAATAAACGGGCACACCACCGAGCTGACGAGGATGAACCGAGCAGCGTCCGTGATAACAGAAGCTGCCAACAGGATTGATGCGGGGAAGACTGAACAGCTATGTGTGTTGCGGTCATTATACCAAGCCACTTTGGACACACAGGCCAGTCTGGCGGCTGCATTGAACCAACAGACAAATGTATTCCGCAGATTCATTAACATCCTTGGCCAGAAACGATTGCCGGAACGGGAGAAGCCATCTGCACTAGATGTTTCCACCTCTTCATCCTCCTCTGCATCAACAACATCCAGCTCATCAAAAACCAAAACGCCACTTTACAAAACACCCAATGACCAGCATGCAGCCACCTACATTGACATTGCGACAGAAGATACACCGAAACAGGGACACCACGATACCAACAAACCAGACAAGACATCTTCTAAATCAGCAAAATCTTCATCTGCCAAACCATCAACATCATCTTCATCTACACAAAAATCATCAGCTCCATCCACCAAACCAAGTTCGGAAAAACCCACATCCTCATCTGCTAAACCATCATCATCGTCTTCCTCCATCAAACCGACCTCCACTGTAAAAATCGCCAAACCACCTTCAACATCTGCATCTTCAAAATCAGCGACATCAGATACCCCCATAGTGTTGGACAACACCACAGCCAGCAGCACAACCTCCAGGACCAGGCCTGAGATCAGTCGCTCCCGTCGGGATCGTCCACAACCCCCCATCGGCCGTTGGGAGAGGGACCCGTCGCTCAATCGCCCATTTCCCACCTTCTATCGACCAAAGACCCCATATTATCGGGCACCATGGATCAGGCAGCCAATGCATGGAAAGCGGACCAGAAGTCCGAGTCCAGACCGTCGACGAACTCATGACCGTGGCGAACCTATAAAATGTAGAAGAAGTGAACAGTAAAATAATAATAATGATAAATTGTGTTGTGTATAAGCAGGTTCGGAGCATTTTATGAACATTGGTACCATTTCAAGATGAACACTTACAGTTACTTATACTCTTGTAAATACTAATACCCGGATGGAAAAGTGACTGTTAACCTGCTGAATTTGCCAATCGTTATATATATATATATTGTTAAATGCCAAAGAAATGTTCAAAATGAGAATTGTTTTAACGTTAAATTAATGTTGCTCGAGAGAGTCAACATTTAATAGGGGAGTAGTGTGAAAATTGGATATTTTTTTTGTGGATATATGTACCATTTTATCGTATTTACACTTGTTCGATTAAACGTTCATTGTTCTAGTTTTACAACGTCGTTGTTGTTGTAATTTGACAGAGTGCTTACAGCAACAGATTTCATTCGATTTAATGATAAATACGTACCTATACTTGTCGCCACTTACCATGAATTGCTAACTGTTAGACCTAATTATCCACCCTGTTGTCATATGATTATAACTTTCTCTGATGTTTGATGAATTTACAGTTATGCACAATTTCTGGTCGAGAAATTCACACGCTGACTGCCATGTTGTTGGAAGATCGAGATAGAGGCTCTACTCATGAACCAACTTTCAGATCATTTTAGAGTACTTTTCGTGGATTATCATTAATTATAAATGATTGAAATAATTATCTTTGATAATTGAGAATCTTATTCAGCTAAGATTGCGAACAATTAGTTCCAGTTTAGCGAGTAATGATGATAAGCTCTTCTAAGGTTTCCAGGATATGGAAGTGCACAGAACTCCGATAGGTGGCGCTAACGTTGCACGAGCGGGAAAGTATAAATTACGTTGACAGTCGGAGGTTCGTCACTTGGTTGCTACCGAGTCAGCTGCGCGGTCCAATGCACCGTGAGCACAGCACAACTTATTTACCCACACAGGAAACTACCCCGAGGACTCATAATCACGGTACGGATGATGGGCTTGGTATAAGAACCACTCCAAAGTGTAAACCCCGAGGCCACCCCGAGTTGTCACCCAGGGTTGGTACCCAGAGTTGACACCCCGAGTTGTCACCCAGAGTTGGTACCCAGAGTTGACACCCCGAGTTAGCCCCGAGCTGATTTACCACATGCTGAGAAAATTCTTTGAAGTCGTGAATGATGAACACTGGACAGGAACACACATTCAGTAGCTCTAGGCTAGAATGTTCATATCGAGTTTTCATTAATCATTGACACATTCAAATATCATTAGACAGCCCGGAGATCTATACACCACATTATAAAGCACAGGGACAAGGACGGGACATATGTAAATAAACAGATTCAATATACGACCCCGGCAAATAAAATAAACAATAAAGTTATTTTGAATTGAGCTAAACAGGGTATTCTATATACAGAGCTACCACCGACCAGGGGCGACCCAGTAATCATCGTTTATACCTACGGAAAACAGGAGTTATTCTTACCCAGGGGTTTCATGCCTGAGGGTTTGAAGATCTCATTTACTACCCGATGGTATAATAATAATACAGCTGTGATCCAGTAATCATCGTTTATACCTACGGAGAACAGGAGTTATTCTTACCCAGGGGTTTCATGCCTGAGGGTTTGAAGATCTCACTTACTACCCGGTGGTATAATAATAATGCAGCTGTGATCCAGTAATCATCGTTTATACCTACGGAGAACAGAAGTTATTCTTACCCAGGGGTTTAATGCCTGAGGGTTTGAAGATCTCACTTTCTACCCGGTGGTATAATAATAATACAGGTGTGATCCGGTATTCATCGTTTATACCTACGGAGAACAGGAGTTATTCTTACCCAGGGGGTTCATGCCTGAGGGTTTGAAGATCTCACTTACTACCCGGTGGTATAATAATAATGCAGCTGTGATCCAGTAATCATCGTTTATACCTACGGAGAACAGAAGTTATTCTTACCCAGGGGTTTAATGCCTGAGGGTTTGAAAATCTCACTTACTACCCGGTGGTATATTTCCAGAACCGACCACGAATAGAATCCCTTACTTGTATAAGCTCATTACTTTATTTTGTCATTTTCATACATTAGAAACGGGTCTGTCGTATATCGATCTCCAATATATCCTGGACGAGTTCAGCAAGCTTTAAATAATTCGGATGCACAGAGGTAGGAATACAACTGAGACACAAGTAAACATTCAAGCCTTCACATGGGAATACGTCAGAACAAATCACACATCCATCAGTAACAGACACACAGCGGGACGGAGTACATGATTTCCGCTTGAGGCACACAGACGGGCCAGTCCGAGTTGATGTGACACATGCCAGTCAGAGTTATTCCCCCTGATTGTTAAACACAGAAAACTGAGATTACACTACCACATTGACAGAGACCCTCACGAGAGCTTTACCATATTTAATATTGAACTGGTTTATTGTCATATTTATGCAATACAAATTCCCTCATGAAATAAAACATTGTTCCATTACATAACAGCATTATCACTTTATTCAACATAGATATACAGAATTCCGGTTGAAAACCGGTGGTGTCAGAACTGATAATCAAAGGCGATTAGTATAAAATATTAACCAGCCATCCTGACCGATCATCTGAGCGGTAATACAACGAAGTTGTTATTACTCACCAGTTGACCGTAACAATATGTATCTAGAAAACGCATAAATGTGATAAATTTTGGTGCATGATTGGAGTTTGTAGAATATTTTGTGATTTACTGCGACAGTTTCATTTTTTTCTATTCTTGAACCATTGTATTGAGAATACCACCGGTAAAGCGTGTATATTTATACGTCTGTTATTTTGTGTATCTAGGTTCATCCCGTCACGTGAATTCCATATACCATGTGCAGTTCTCTGCCCACCGCAGTGGAAATTATTACCACCGCGGTGGATATTATTACCACCGCGGTGGAAATTATTTTCACAGCTGTGGAAATTATTACCACCGCGGTGGAAATTATTACTACCGTGGTGGAAATTATTTTCACCACGGTGGATATTATTTTCTCTGTTTTTTGCTATTTCTGGCGTTTCACGCAATTTTCGAGGTTTTCGCTAATTTCCAGTGTTTTCATGTGGTCGTTTGAATTGTTCTTGTCTCTTGAAAATGAATTGCCAGCGTTTTCGTATGGAAATGGTTGCAGTTTCTTAAAAATAAATAAAAAAAATTTAAATCAGAGATAAATTTTGAAAAATCGAAAATGAATCTAAGAGGATGACAAGAAAAGAGACAAAATGTGAAAGTGAAATCTTGAAAATTAGAGAAAGGCAGAAAATTGGAAAGATCAATGCATGACCTTACCATTCTGCCCAAACTGTGTTGAAGTTGAATTTCACTTTATTATGCAATGGCACAAGTACTCATCTAAGCATGGAGTTCATTTTAACTCCATGATCTTAGCGACAGTCTCTGTTCTCTTCAATTATTTCCATTATTATTTCCATTATTCAGCAAGTGCAGAAAGACATGACAACCGCACTGCAGCAGGCCTACAAGGCAGAAGAGGATGTATTAGAGACGAAGAGAGTGATTTTCTTGCTTTGGGAGATATGGAGAAATTCTTATACATTCTTCGTGTTAAATGACCTTCCAATATTATGGCAGAGTTCAACCGAATACGAGATGTAGCTCTTCAGTAAAACAGTATATTTCATGCTATGTACATATAAGGCTAGAAGTGCTCCATTCTAGCATATTAGCTCCATGATTCTAGTCGTCGTATTACTTTGGTTATTATTGGTGTTTGGTACAATGAAGTGAATTGAATTGAATTAAACAACCACAAAGGGAAAGTGTACATTCCCTCCATATCACATGTATCTTGATACCAGTAATACGTTCGTCCGCATCACAGGCTGCATTGGGTCTTTGGGTATGCCGCCATACTGTGTGTACAGGAACGGTGAACGACACTCTCTTCCCCATACACTGTATGGCGGCATATACTCTCGACCCAAAGCAGCCTGTGGTGGGGCACATCCTCCTCACAGCGCATCCTCCTTTTCACAGCGAGCTGGTTGGTGGCAAACTTCGAACAGCGCATGTCAGCTGAACGACTATCGTCTGGCTACACGTGTAGCCAGACGATAGTCGTTCAGCTGACATGCGCTGTTCGGAGTTTGGGTTGGTGGTGAGTAGTAGGGAAAGAGGATTTGGGGGCTCATTGACCTCAAAAATGTGCATATGACCTCTGTGACGTCACAGCGACAGCCAATCAGAAGCGAGTATTTTGAGAGAGGTCAAGTATGGCGGCTGTGTGTGTTCAAAATGGCGGCTGTGTGTGTTCAAAATGGCGGCTGTGTGTGTTCAAAATGGCGGCGTGTGTGTACAAAATGGCGGCGTGTGTGGTCAAAATGGCGGCCTGTGTGGTCAAAATGGCGGCTGTGTGTGTTCAAAATGGCGGCATGTGTGTTCAAAATGGCGGCGTGTGTGTTCAAAATGGCGGCCTGTGTGGTCAAAATGGCGGCCTGTGTGTACAAAATGGCGGCGTGTGTGGTCAAAATGGCGGCGTGTGTGTTCAAAATGGCGGCCTGTGTGTTCAAAATGGCGGCCTGTGTGTTCAAAATGGCGGCGTGTGTGTTCAAAATGGCGGCCTGTGTGGTCAAAATGGCGGCGTGTGTGTTCAAAATGGCGGCGTGTGTGGTCAAAA
Source organism: Hanleya hanleyi (assembly GCA_036873755.1). Lineage (NCBI taxonomy): Eukaryota > Metazoa > Mollusca > Polyplacophora > Lepidopleurida > Hanleyidae > Hanleya > Hanleya hanleyi. The sequence goes on from JAVTVY010011370.1 coordinate 30,473, forward strand.
TGGCGGCGTGTGTGGTCAAAATGGCGGCGTGTGTGTCCAAGATGGCGGCTGTGGAAGTGGGACCAAGATGGCGGCTGATGATAGTTCCATGTATTCATCCGCGGTGATGCGGTCTGGTGGTGATGCGGTCTGCCTCCGCGGGCAGAAAGTAGTCCCACGGAATGTACACCCTGCCTGGGGGGTTTCCCCCGGCCGCAGCGCGCTACATAGAACTTATAGTAATAAACTTAATCTATACGTGTTGGACGAGTCTTCACTCAAGGTATACACGCAGCTCAGATCACGTGATCAAGGCATGTCCTGACTTGTTCTGGGTTGTACAGTTCTGCCATGCGGAGGATGGGTACTAGTATTTCGCTGACGTCCTAGTAATAAACATAATCTATAGGTGTTGTACCATGTTAATAGCATCAGTCTAGCATCTGTACCACCCTAGGGTTGAGCGTTTATTGTCCCGTGTATCTCCGCAAGAAATCAACAAACAAAATGGCGGCTCCAGGATGGTGTGGGGACGCCCTTTCCACATCACGGCGTCGATCCTAACCATAGCGCCATCTGCACACACTGACGCAAGGGAGACAACTCGTGTACACCAAGGGTATGAAAATAGACATTTTGGAGCTAGGGGAGCCCCTAATGGACCGATGGGGTCGAGTGAGGTATCAAAGTGAAGCATTCGTGAAGGGGCATCTGATGGGCTGGATGTGGGGTTGAACTATCGGCATTCTGCGCATGCGCGGTGGCCCAAGGGTATGAAAATAGCCGTGTTGGAGCTAGGGGAGTCCCTAATGGTCCGATGGGGTCGAGTGAGGTATCAATGTGAAGCATTCGTGAAGGGACATCTGATGGGCTGGGTGTGGGGTTGAAATATCGGCATTCTGCGCATGCGCGGTGGTCCAAGGGTATGAAAATAGACGCTTTGGAGCTAGGGGAGTCCCTAATGGTCCAATGGGGTCGAGTGAGGTATCAAAGTGAAGCATTCGTGAAGGGGCATCTGATGGGCTGGGTGTGGGGTTGAACTATCGGCATTCTGCGCATGCGCGGTGGCCGAAGGGTATGAAAATAGACGTTTTGGAGCCAGGGGAGCCCCTAATGGTCCAATCGGGTCGAGTGAGGTATCAAAGTGAAGCATTCGTGAAGGGACATCTGATGGGCTGGGTGTGGGGTTGAACTATCGGCATTCTGCGCATGCGCGGTGGCCCAAGGGTATGAAAATAGCCGTGTTGGAGCTAGGGGCGTCCCTAGTGGACCAATGGGGTCGAGTGAGATATCAAAGTGAAGCATTCGTGAAGGGGCATCTGATGGGTTGGATGTACGGTAGGAATATCATGCGCAGACAGCAATGCGGAGCTCTCGTCCAATCAGAAGCGAGTATTTCAAATCCGTCACAGAGCTCTCAGCCAATCAGAAGCGAGTATTTTGACCCGGTGCATTATGGGACATATCCAAGATGGCGGCACGTATGTTCAAGATGGCGGCACATCCGGTGTCGGAAACTGGCCATTTCGTCGGGATGTGGTCACCTAGTGTCGAAAACTGGACCCTGTATGGGTCCCGCTAGACGTTTTGGAGCTAGGGGAGCCACTAATGGTCCAATGAACAAGTGTGTGACGTCACTTCCGGTTGGGGTGAATGGGGCGTGACCTTTGGCCATGTCTAGACTTGTCTGTGTCTGTCATGTACTGGGGTGTTTTTCTCTACAATGGCGTTCACGTGGTGTGGTGGGTCTGCGCAAGTGTGTGTGTGTGTGTGTGTGTGTGTGACGACACTTCCGGTTTTCACTAAAACGATCTCCAACTTTCCCGGCCCCGGCCCGCCCCGGCCCCCCACCGCAGCGCGCGCGCGCGGGTTCTCCGGCCGCAGCGCGCGCGCGCGCGTCAATGTAGGGAGAGGTTAAATCGACAACATAGAACTTATAGTCATAAACTTAATCTATACGTGTTGGACGAGTCTTCACTCACCGTATACACGTACCTCAATGAAATGCCCGCTCCAAACCTAGACCAAAAACACGTACTTGGTCTGTGGGCTGATTTCATTGGCTCTCTATTTTTACTATAGTGCGCTTGCATTCTAACCTTGATGGGTTACATTTTGGCCCCATCCTACACCACTGATTTCAGTTTGACTGAATTTCCACATTGGGCATTGATGCATTATGAATAAAACACACAAGACAGGGTTTTTTGGTGAGATCTCATTTTTTTTATTCAGTGAACAACAACAACGTGAGAACAACCACGTGAAAACTGAAGCCCAGAACAAGGGGCTTGTACATTGAAAGAACTGAAGCCCAGAACAGGGGGGCTTGTAAACTGAAGCCCAGAACAGGGGGCTTTTAAACTTAAGCCCAGAACAGCGGGCGTGTGTACATTGAAAGAATTCAAGCCCAGAACGGGACTTGTACATTGAAATGATGGGCGGCCCAGTCATATACGAGTACATCTCGGTCCTCAGCCTTGGGGTACTCGTCAAACATCTGTACGATGGTAGATAAGGGTCTTCCCCGGCATCGATGGTACAGGTAAAACAAGCAATATTGTCCGCACACGCCACTGGTCAGGCTTTGCAACGTTTGACTGTTCCAACACCACGTCTCTGTGCCTTGATCCATGAAGTCTGTTAAATCGGGATGGAGGGGTGGCAGGCCGTACGGGTCAAAGTATTCGCCCTGCTGTTCTGTCAAGTACACGCCCACCCAATGTTCACCGGGCCGATCCATCGGGTCCGTGTTGAGAACGTAAGCAGCAGGATACACACGGTCTAATGGGAACACATCTCGGGCGAACACCCCTTGAAACATCATACGTGTCTCTGGGTCATTCTCCAGCACGGTGGTTATCTGGTCTGTATCCATGTTAGGTGGAGAAGTCACACAGCACGTTGCGCGCCTTGTCCACTTGAATGATGTTGTCAAACTCGGCGTAGCAGATCACATTGACGGTGCTCCGGAGGGCTCGTAGAAAGTGGATTTCCAACCGTAAATTGCCGAAGCTGATGGTCGTTCTCTAAGGTAGGGGTCAGATCGAAACAGAACAACGTGTATCCGTTCCCGTAGTCCTCCCGACTGATGAAATTCCCTTCGTCCTGGTTGATTTGACCAGTGGCTGTAAACAGGCTCTGATAGGCTCGAATGAAATTCGCGCGCCCAAAGTTCGGGGTTAAGGCCGTGGCTGGCACCTGTTGTCCATCCACATGCAGGGCCACAAAATTGATGCCGAAATGTTTAAAGTCAAACGGATTCTCTGGGTAGGCTCCACTGAAACTGGTATTTTCCACACAGGCCAGGATCAATCGCTTGGGTAGTTCCCCAGGAACAGGTTTTCTTTGTTGGCGCTCATATTTCCAGCAGACACAGAGAACACTTTGGTTTGTACACGTCGGATAGGGTACTGGGCTGGTTTTGTTTCCAAGGCTTTCATGTGTCCCAATTGAACGACTGGATTCGGTTTCACTTTTCGGACATACAGGACTGCGTCTTCGATGACAATCTTATAGTCAGCTACATGCGCCTCTACGTTAGTGGCCATCAAGGCGAAGGTCGGAGGCGCCCGTATCAGTCGGATTTTGATGGGGATCTTGTTCAAGAGGTATCGGTCTTGCATGAACATGTCTGCGTGCAGTCGACCGATCATATCCACCGAGACGCCGTTCGCGGTCAAAGCCTTCCGTTTGCTATATCCCGTATTGTCGTTCTCTGCGCCCATGTGCTCGGCTTTGTCCTGGTAGAATAAAGCGGCTGTCAGTTGAGATTTTTTAGCCTCTCGCCCATGCGACAACAGCGTCTCGATGTAGGCTCGATAGGGGTACGTGTTGGTCGAGTCACTTATGAGTTTGTCGCTGAGAAATATATCCACCTGTTGAAACATCGAGTGCAGCCAGAGATTCGTCGGGCCCACCGTTGCTTGGTCGGCGATTCTGGTGCCATCTCCATTGACGATCTTGGCTTTCACATACAAGTATGTATGGGCTAAATCCACATAGGCCGTATCCGCATTACTGATGGTGAACTCGATGGGCCCTGTTGCGTTGATGCTGGACAGCGGGAGATGCTCCACCCATAATCCTTGTTCGGCACTGGTCTGTGTGGGCGGCACGGTCCACAAATCAAATTCACTGTTGGTGGAGGGGCAGGACTCGGCGTGGATCAAGGACATGTTTTAAGAAAAGATATCCCGGGTCTTCTTCGATGTGCGTCGTCGCTGGGTCGGTCGTCGACTGGTGCGTGGTCTCGGTGGGGCAGCTCTTTTATTCCCTACGGTGCGTTGTGCTTTGGCCACCAAGACGCCTCCCGCTTCTTTGGCCCGCCGTTTCAAGGCTTCTTTGGGTGCCGTACCCCCCAAGACATCACCGGCCACTTGCAGTCCACTGCGTACCGCTTGTTTGCCGATTGCTTTCACCCCACGCGTCACCAAGGGCAGGAACGTTTTGACGATGCTGCCGAGTATGTTCCCCAGTCCATGTCCACGTTGCATGCGTGCACCACTAAACACCGGAAAGCCACCCCCGGCCTGTTGGGCATAATAGTCCATATAGCTGCGTGCATCGCACTCGTAAGGCACCTTCATTATACAAAGTGGGGAGCACGTGCTTGTCGAAAATGAAGTGTCACCACCACTTTCCCGCGTTCGAATGCCACCGGTCGTCCCGTGTCATCTCTTATATCCACCGTGATCGTGTTGATGTGGGTTTGTCGTACAGGCAGGTAGAGCATGTGGGTGAAACTGTGGGTGACTTGATCTCCATACAACTTTTTAATGGGCACCACCCGTAACAGAGGTGTGTTGATATCGCCCACGATGTGGTTGTCCACCACGTCCGAGTAGACGTAGAGTCCGTACATACCCGACTTCATATCCATCGGGATCTCGCCTTGGTGGGCGGTGGGACCAGCGAACGTCCGTAGATCGAAACCCAGCATTTGCTGTAGGATAGGACTCAGTGCGACACTCGCGTTGGCGGTGACGACAAGCTCTGCCTTGTCGTTGTGTGCGTTGTAATCGAAGTTCACGTGATTCTTGAAGGGATAGGCTTTGATGGGTTTTGAAGTATTCGTGACCTCCCGTAGAGCCTTATAATGCAACAGTCTTGACAGCCCACCCATGAACTCCTTGGGAGTATCGTATTGGCCTTCGGGGAGGGTGAGTCGGGTGTCTTTTCCTTCGTAGGTCACCTCGTACCACACTTCATTGGCTCGCACGTTGTACCACGAGTAAGGGTACTGAATATCCACCAGTCCACATTCCCACCGGCCAGGTAAATGCAACGGTTGTGGTAATTGAGTCACATACTTGGCCACGGTGTTGTCAGGAAACACATCCAGCGAACTGTTACTGGGTAGGGTGAGGTAAAACATGGCGACTGAGCTGTCCTGCTGCTGCTGTTGGTTTTAATAGGTGTTCCAGACCTTGGGTGGTTGTGTCCGGCGTCGTGTTCGTCGCGTTGACTTGCTACGTGTCACGGCTCTGGACATGTGCGGTGTCCTGATCAAGGGTGGTTTTTTAAAGGTTTGAAAAGAAGGTGCCCGTTGTGGTGGTGGAGTTTTGGGAGGTGACTCCGGTTCCCATTCGGATTCCCAAGGTTGTGGAATCTGTCGTGGTGCACGACTCGGCGATTGCTGGGTTCGCTGCATAAAGGCCCAGCGGTGGGGGTTCCCCACCAATTCCTGTGGTACATGCATGTCTTTCAAGCCTTGAGCGAAGACCTCCCATCCTCGAGGATCCGTGTGCGATCTGCGTTTACGCATCAGGTCATTCACTAAATCCGTCATGTGGGTGCCGGGACCACCTGATTCTGTACCAGGAGTTCGCCTTTATCATTCCAAGTCATGTTAGGATTCTGTTTCATCCGTTGTAATACCAGGCCAGCTTGTTTCTTGAACGATGCAGGTACACTCTTCAGCACTTCGTCTTCCACCCACTGTGGGGCTGTGGGTGGTACCCCTGGTAATGGCGGCTGTTGGAGCGGTGCTGAGGTCGGCGGTGTGTCACGTGGTGGTGGTGGTGGTGGTGGTGGTGGGGTAGAGAGGGTTTTGTATTGGTCCATGAACGTCATGTACCGTTGAAGCGTCTCATTGTACCGTTGTACTTTCTCACTGTCGCTTAACCCTGGTCTCTGTAATATCTGTTGCATCTCTCCATCGAGGCTGTTTATGGTCTTGACCGTAGGTGGGACAGGGTAGGGCGATTGGAGGTTTTGAAGCAACCGAGGTTCGACGAGGACCATTTTTTTCGTGTGGTTCATTGTCCACCCAATACTGGACCCAACACGGAAGCGGCCAACGGTGCTAAGATGGCCCCGAGAAAGCCGCCTTTCTGTAACACCTTTTTCGTTTGTGTTTGTGGGACCCGCTTCTGGACTAAGGTTCGGAGACCTGTCTTATGCTTGGCCAACTTGGTCTTCTGAGCCGGAGTCAGTGGTACGTTGCCTTTTAACAGGTTGTACCCGATCTCGCACAGACAGCGTACAAGGTCAGGGTCCGCACCGCGTACAATGGTTCGGACCAACTCGGGTGGGGCCGTCTTCAATACACGGAGCGTGGGAGCGTGCTTCCGTACTCGCGCAGACATCATGTACAACTAATGCCAGAACCCACAACTCTGCTCCTTTTATCTACCTCAGAGACAAAGTCAACCCTGCTGTGGTATTCATTCTTTTTATTATCCCCATCATCAAACACACACACACACTCCAGCTGGGGCGCCACTGTGGGTGTGTTTACATTATTTTTGCAAGTACACGCGGTGGGTCTCTCCGGGAAAGATGCCGGTCCGTAGTCGAAGGTGGTCGGGGGTGGCCTGCTTGAGGTCGAAGAGCATATACCCGTGCTGAGGGGTTGTGGCATCTTTGAAGGCTTCCAACGCAAACGGTGTGCGGCCGGGATATATCTGTCTCGCCAGGTGCAGCAGTTGAGTGGTATCTCTCGGGTTTTTGAAGACCACCAGGTAGTGGGCATTTAAGCTGATGTTCCGATGTTCTTTGTTTTTACTGAACAGATTCTGCACAATGTAGATGATGCTGAGCCGTCGATGATGGCTGCCTTTGGTAAAGAGTTGGGTGACCCGCGCATCCGTCTCCGCCATGAGACCATCCAGAACCACCAAGGTGTCGGGTTCCAAATCGGCCAGATTGGGTAGGCCTTCCACGAACGTGATGTGGGGCATTGCTGCATACGCTTCCTGCCATTCTCCATAACACCACACGACTCGGGCAATGGGTGGGGTGATCATGCTGTCGGCGTGTTGAAGGAGCTTCCGGACGAAGTGCGTTTTGGCGGAGCCCGTCGTCGCGATGAGACACGTGAAGGGATGCTGCCAACGGGGGTCCATGGTTCGACGTGTATCCGTTGTCGTGGTAACCCGCTCTTGTAAATTTCGTACGAGTGAACTGGAGTGGTGGTGGGTACAACGTCGGTCGTCGTTGTCTGTTCACTGTCAGGGATGATGATGGTGGTACCCACGTCGGTGGTCGTTGTCTGTTCACTGTGAGGGATGAAATCTGGTGGGTCTTCAGACACACTGGGTGTACTTGGTGTAGATGTAGAGCTTGGTGTGGAGCTCGTTGTGGCTTGTACACGGGGTGTGGTGGTGGTGACTGGGCTCGATACGGGATTGACTGGTGCTATCTGTAGACCGGTTTCGCTGGTGGCTGGTGTTCTCAGTTGGTTAAGTAACGTGCTGACATAGGCTACGTCGTAAAACACACCTCCGTACAGCACACTCAGCAGGGTTAGCACTAGCACCACAAAGCCCACTTGCGCTTTGCGCGTTTTGGGAGACGCTGTGTTCAGAGACAGCTGCTGTTGGTCCATAGCACTGTGGTCGGACGTGGAATGAAGGAGGACGGCAGTGGTGTCTGGCTTTATAGTCGTTTCACCTGGTTGGCCGCGACCCAGGAATTGAAAGAACTGGGCCAGCCTTGCCATTTGACGAAATGAAACAGTTTGCCACGTCGACGTTCCGTTTTCAAAATCTGCTCCACCGTGTAGTAGTCTTGCTGTGTTTTTACGACAGGCTGTAATTCCGTCTCGTAAAACGTCCCTAGCAACGGTTCCCCTTGAAGATCTTCCAGTTCATAGACTCGCCGCTGTCGGGGTAGGCGCCGTTTAATCAGGAAGTGCTCATCGCTCCAGTTGGGCAAGTAACTTTTCTCGAACTTGCCCTTGACTTTACTGATCCGTACAGGGTCCCCGACCTTGTACACCGCCTTCGTCGTTCGCTGCGATGGCCTGGGGTACAAGACACGCCGGACTTGGGCTTCATTGCGTTGGGTCACGGTAATGGGGGCTCTCTCTATACTCCGATGATAGGCTCGATTGTATCCCCTCACAAGTTTCGGGAGAACATCGATGTACCGCCTTGTATTCTTATAGGTGAAATATTTATACATGCGGCCTTTGAATGTCCTGTTGAACCTTTCCACCACGGAAGCCTTGGTCTCGTTGTACGTATGGAAGAAAACACCTTCTGGGCTTTCAGAAACTGTTGGAACGGTCTGTTGAGGAATTCCGTGCCTTCGTCGGTTTGCAAATACAAAGGTTTGCGCCCGGTCTTGAAGATGTCTTTGAACGCCGCTATGAGATTCGCCCCCGTTTTCGTCCGGATGGGTACCACCCACGCATACTTGGATAGGATATCGATGCACGTCAAGATATACCGATTCCCATCGTTGTGTTTGGCAAAGGCGCTCATATCGACCAAATCCGCTTGCCACTGGGCATCTATTCCTCCCACGATGACCCGGTTCCGTAGAAAATGGCGACGGACAGCTCGATGTAAGGTATAAGTGTCTTGTTTTTTTAACCAATCTCGGACTTGGGCACGTTGTATCCCCTGGGGTTTGGCCGCTCGATAGAGAGCCGACAATGCACTATAGGCCGCCGGACTGTCGGGACTGTAGTATAAGTTATCCAACACCTTCTCCCAGCGCTTCATGGTGACCAAATGATGATGGACCCTGGCTCTATCGTTTATTTATAACGGGTATATCTTGGGCCGGAGTTTCTATGTGATTTTCTTCGTGGGCTTCCACAGTGTCCATGGTAAATGACGAGTCCAACTCGTCTGATGACCGCTTGATAAGCACTTGATCCACATCTACCACGGCATCTTCCAATGCAGACCATAGATCAGGGTGAAGGGTAAAATGCACTGTACCCCCATCTAGCCGAGCCAATTGAGCAAAGAAAGGACCGCGCGGATGTACACATCGTGACACAAGTGGATGAGGTCGCCGTCCAGTCCATGAGATCAAAGGATCAGGTGGTCATGTCACTGGGCTGACTGAGTCTAGCCGGGTAATCAATGGCCTCGTCGTCGGGTTCATGGCTAGACAGTTGTTCATTGGGTTCTGCCGCCGCTTCACTCAGGGCACGAGCCCACTCCAACTCGTCTGATGACCGCTCGTCCGGTGTAAACAGCTGGTCGACAGTAGGCACCACTTTCTCCAAGGCTGTCCACAGATCGGGGTCTAGGGTGAAGCTTCGCGTAGGGTCTTGGTAGCGGCCCAGGCGTAGGAAGAAGGTTGCACGGTATAGGTAGATGGCATTGTCTATGTGGATGAGGTGTCCGTCGAGCTCGCCGCTCAACACCCGTTTAAATTTGGTCCAGCCGTCACGATGTAGCGTCACCGTATTCGATAGGGTCTCAGCGGGCGACCAGCAAACATCTCCACGGTCTTCCACCAGGGTGACTTTATCTTCATAGACGTGTAACGCCACCCGGGGTGTAAGGGGCAGGATGGCTCGTAGAACGGGTGACATGCTTGCTCCAATGTCGAACGGTGAATGACACACACTCTGTCTGACCCTCGTATTTATAGTCCCACTGTCAATACCACAGCACCAGGGTCAATAGGGCACAGACTAGTGTGAGGCCAACCAGTCGTCGCTGGTTCCGACGTGAGCGCTCGTGGTCCATAGCCCGAGCATCAAGGATGGCTGTCATAGTCCAGTAGTGGTGAGTGATGGCACACCTCTCCATCGAGTGCACGCTGTCGAGGACCGCTTCTGTGAACTCGTTCAGGATCTGGCGTCGTCCCTCGTTGTCGTCGCCATCTGCAAACATGGGCCGGACCACTGCTCGGTAACCCGTGAATGAATTCACCACGGTGGCATGCTGTAAAATGCGAGTCGCATAGGGCTGGATCTCCGCCATGGCTCTGCAACCGTAGAAATGAAGGTGTGGGATACAGAGGGACGTGTTTTATAGACCAGGTCACACATGCGCGCCTAGACGTCGGGTGTAGTCCGTGATACGTACTATTCTGATGGGTTAGTCCAAAAAAGAGAGCAACAACAACACAGATTACAGGTCAATCCTTTTATTATGCGTGAACATCATAGGAATGCATGTACTGACCTGTCTGTGGGGGTTTCCCACAATGGCGGTCACCTTCCGCCATTATCCCCATTATCTGCCATTTTGCCACAATGGCGGTCACCTTCCGCCATTAGCCGCCATTATCCGCCATTTTCCCACAATGGCGGTCACCTTCCGCCATTATCCGCCATTAGCCGCCATTTTCCAACAATGGCGGTCAGACAGGTGTGGACATGTCCAAAGGTCACGCCCCATTCACCCAAACCGGAAGTGACGTCATTTTTACATCCGGGTGAAATAGGCGTGGATTTAACCTCTCCCTACATTGACGCGCGCGCGCGCGCTGCGGCCGGAGAACCCGCGCGCGCGCGCTGCGGTGGGGGGCCGGGGCGGGCCGGGGCCGGGAAAGTTGGAGATCGTTTTAGTGAAAACTGGAAGTGACGTCACACACACACACACACACTTGCGCAGACCCACCACACCACGTGAACGCCATTGTAGAGAAAAAAACCCCAGTACATGACAGACACAGACAAGTCTAGACATGGCCAAAGGTCACGCCCCATTCACCCCAACCGGAAGTGACGTCACACACTTGTTCATTGGACCATTAGTGGCTCCCCTAGCTCCAAAACGTCTAGCGGGACCCATACAGGGTCCAGTTTTCGACACTAGGTGACCACATCCCGACGAAATGGCCAGTTTCCGACACCGGATGTGCCGCCATCTTGAACATACGTGCCGCCATCTTGGATATGTCCCATAATGCACCGGGTCAAAATACTCGCTTCTGATTGGCTGAGAGCTCTGTGACGGATTTGAAATACTCGCTTCTGATTGGACGAGAGCTCCGCATTGCTGTCTGCGCATGATATTCCTACCGTACATCCAACCCATCAGATGCCCCTTCACGAATGCTTCACTTTGATATCTCACTCGACCCCATTGGTCCACTAGGGACGCTCCTAGCTCCAACACGGCTATTTTCATACCCTTGGGCCACCGCGCATGCGCAGAATGCCGATATTTCAACCCCACACCCAGCCCATCAGATGTCCCTTCACGAATGCTTCACATTGATACCTCACTCGACCCCATCGGACCATTAGGGACTCCCCTAGCTCCAACACGGCTATTTTCATACCCTTGGGCCACCGCGCATGCGCAGAATGCCGATAGTTCAACCCCACACCCAGCCCATCAGATGCCCCTTCACGAATGCTTCACTTTGATACCTCACTCGATCCCATTGGACCATTAGGGCTCCCCTAGCTCCAAAGCGTCTATTTTCATACCCTTGGGCCACCGCGCATGCGCAGAATGCCGATAGTTCAACCCCACACCCAGCCCATCAGATGCCCCTTCACGAATGCTTCACTTTGATACCTCACTCGACCCCATCGGACCATTAGGGCTCCCCTAGCTCCAACACGGCTATTTTCATACCCTTGGGCCACCGCGCATGCGCAGAATGCCGATAGTTCAACCGCACACCCAGCCCATTAGATGCCCCTTCACGAATGCTTCACTTTGATACCTCACTCGACCCCATTGGACCATTAGGGACTCCCCTAGCTCCAAAGCGTCTATTTTCATACCCTTGGGCCACCGCGCATGCGCAGAATGCCGATAGTTCAACCCCACACCCAGCCCATTAGATGCCCCTTCACGAATGCTTCACTTTGATACCTCACTCGACCCCATCGGTCCATTAGGGCTCCCCTAGCTCCAACCGGCTATTTTCATACCCTTGGGCCACCGCGCATGCGCAGAATGCCGATAGTTCAACCCCACATCCAGCCCATCAGATGCCCCTTCACGAATGCTTCACTTTGATACCTCACTCGACCCCATCGGTCCATTAGGGGCTCCCCTAGCTCCAAAATGTCTATTTTCATACCCTTGGTGTACACGAGTTGTCTCCCTTGCGTCAGTGTGTGCAGATGGCGCTATGGTTAGGATCGACGCCGTGATGTGGAAAGGGCGTCCCCACACCATCCTGGAGCCGCCATTTTGTTTGTTGATTTCTTGCGGAGATACACGGGACAATGAACGCTCAACCCTAGGGTGGTACAGATGCTAGACTGATGCTATTAACATGGTACAACACCTATAGATTATGTTTATTACTAGGACGTCAGCGAAATACTAGTACCCATCCTCCGCATGGCAGAACTGTACAACCCAGAACAAGTCAGGACATGCCTTGATCACGTGATCTGAGCTGCGTGTATACGGTGAGTGAAGACTCGTCCAACACGTATAGATTAAGTTTATTACTATAAGTTCTATGTAGCGCGCTGCGGCCGGGGAAACCCCCAGGCAGGGTGTACATTCCGTGGGACTACTTTCTGCCCGCGGAGGCAGACCGCATCACCACCAGACCGCATCACCGCGGATGAATACATGGAACTATCATCAGCCGCCATCTTGGTCCCACTTCCACAGCCGCCATCTTGGACACACACGCCGCCATTTTGACCACACACGCCGCCATTTTGACCACACACGCCGCCATTTTGAACACACACGCCGCCATTTTGACCACACAGGCCGCCATTTTGAACACACACGCCGCCATTTTGAACACACAGGCCGCCATTTTGAACACACAGGCCGCCATTTTGAACACACACGCCGCCATTTTGACCACACACGCCGCCATTTTGTACACACAGGCCGCCATTTTGACCACACAGGCCGCCATTTTGAACACACACGCCGCCATTTTGAACACACATGCCGCCATTTTGAACACACACAGCCGCCATTTTGACCACACAGGCCGCCATTTTGACCACACACGCCGCCATTTTGTACACACACGCCGCCATTTTGAACACACACAGCCGCCATTTTGAACACAAACAGCCGCCATTTTGAACACACACAGCCGCCATACTTGACCTCTCTCAAAATACTCGCTTCTGATTGGCTGTCGCTGTGACGTCACAGAGGTCATATGCAAATTTTTTTAGGTCAATGAGCCTCCAAATCCTCTTTCCCTACTACTGTGGTGGAACCGTTCATTTGCGTACACTTCGCCATCCATAAGATGGCTTGCGAATCGTGTCTCCATTATCGCGGAGCGATATCCAATATTTTACCGGATTCTGTTCGGCCTTCATCCGGCGGAGAACACACTCTCAGAAATATTCAGGGAAAAATCCTGAATAGATCAGGCTGCACATCCACAACTCAATTTCAGGGATAATTTCCTGAAATTCAGGTATATCGTCCATGAATTAAAGTTAAATTACCTGAATTTCAGGGCATTTTAAGTACCTGAATAGGGCCGAGAACTTACCAATCAGTGTGGTAAATTTGCCTGAATTTCAGGGAAAATCCTCTCATTCAGGGATCTTTTTTCTGAAATTCAGGAAATTATCCCTGAATACCAGGTAAAATCCCTGAAATTGAGTTGTGGATGTGCAGCCTGATCTATTCAGGATTATTCCCTGAATATTTCTGAGAGTGCAGGCTCGAGAAATCTGACAAATTACAGGTTTTCATACCACTTCTGAAACAGATATTGCCTGGGCTTACAAAATACATAGGTATGAACAAGAAAACTTATTGATGCAGATGCATCAATGCCGGCGGAAACGTTTGTAGCTTATAATCTGCGTATTGCAAGCCGATTACGTGTGCAACTGGTGAATACAGGTCACGATGCACCATTATGGTTAAAAAAACGTCGATTTGTTTGTTTTCATTAAAGGCTTGACTATGTAGTTCGCGCAAGGACCCATCTCGAAAGTGTGGGGTTAGCCGGAAGTTAAGTGCTTGCTGGCAAAGTGTGCACATGAACCGCATGTCCAACTAGGACTTTGAAAGTAATGTTCTCTGGTTGACGTATTAAGTCACTTCATATAGCCTGATGTAAGAGTTCGCGCTGTGGCGACCCATCATCAAGCCACTAGTTTTTTTATTGATGTGTGTCATTGTAAATTAAGCCTAGATCGACTTTCTCTACACATCAATCCGATCCGCGTGTTTTACTGTTTCGACTTTTTAGTAACTCGCAGTTCAATCTCAAACATTTTGCTGCAGACGTACAGGTGAATAACTTGATCACGTATGGTCATCGATTTGGTCTTTCAGCCATAATAAAATAGTACTAAAGGACATTTATTCATATTAATGTGTTAACCAGGAACGGGTGATACAATCCTGTCGTTTTACGATATGAAACTAGTTGGATCACTCCACGGCACGTCTGTGAAGTATATGGCTCGAGAAAACATCTGTTACTCGTCCAATATCAAGATGGCCGCTCCCATGTTTACTGAATTCAGATATCAGCGCCGCCGGAAATAACTCTCGTATCATACAAGAGGTGTGGTGGATCTGTAATTTTGAACAAGTAGGACATCACATGATTCGAAAATGGCGAGTTACGTTGGGGTTACGTCGGTAGACTTTTGCTGATTGGTTGACGAAGTCACGTGGTATTGATTTATGGAAATTCCCTCTTGCATTTGCCGAAAGTAGGCTGAAAATGGATACACACGATCCCAGGGTCAGTCTTACCGCGTATAGATGACCGAGATGGTTACAGGTTGGGAACCGTTTTCCGCTCTAAACCCCGGATGACCACATTTACGATTCCTACAGCGCCATCTGTCTATACGTCATCTGTCTATAATAGTCGTCGGTTACATCCCTTTACTGCATTTGGGTATCCTGCCAACAATTTTGATATTCGATATTTTATCGTACCGTATACTCATCGGTCTTGATCCGGGGAAGAACAGATTTTTTAAATCCGGTAAATTTCAAGTTTTTGAAAATAGTTTCAGAAAGTATAGTCAAAAATAATACAAATGTATTTTGGGACGGGAATTTGAAATAAATCTAGTTTGACGAAATCACATGGTACTTATGTTTTCAGATATTCTGAGACTTTATTACTCTGATGAGAAAATTAGTTATGGAATATTATTTTCCTAACCTATTACCATAAACTGTAGCTAGGATGAGAGAAAAAATGGTGAAACAAAATTGTTTGTATTTGATCACGAGACATTGGAATAAGTACTGTGTAACGGAATTTCACAAGTAAATACCAAGATGTATTCCATTGAAAAAAAAAAAAATGTTAATTCATTTCACAAGCCAGTGGCCATTTCTTTGCTTATTCTTTGCTTATTTCCCCAGAAGTATAAACACGTTCCAACTGACAATACAGTTTGTCAACTTATAATATCCCTCTATATACAATGGCGACGGTGTTGACATTTTCGCCTCGGGGACAGAGAAAAAATACGTAAACAAAAAATTAGTTCTACTGGAAGACTATGAATAAATTTCGGTTTCATGATTTAGACTCTGTCCCATTTTCTCCATCCTCACGAGCCAGTGCATCGATCGATCTATTGGGGTCGATACACTGGCTTGGTTAGTTACCCATACGAGTTCTGGATATAAATAGATGAAGGGGTGTACGAACCTACAGGGTACCTGTCAGAGTCATAGTATCTCTTGTCCTGGTGGGTATAGGTCCGGACTGTGTTCTGGTTCATCCTCACGACTGTGAAGATGCATTTTCTCATGAGGAATACCCCAATTACCAGATAGTGGACAGCACAACTGTTCTGGCGAACGACCAATAAGCTATAATGACATCTATAAAATAACAAAAAGTTATTAAATCTATCTTTTTTATCATAATTTGTGAATGTACAAGAAATAATGTATAACCGGGATATTAAAATTGTGTGACGAAATTACATTTGATTACAAATTTCGTGGGGTTTTCAAATGGCTTCCGAACTCAGGAGCTTGGGGCTGGTCAGTTAATATTATGATTTGTTTTCGTGGCAACTGTAAATGACACACATTGCATACAGGGTACAACCCCCGTGAGACTTGTCCCCAGAGGTGACGTGTAAGAGTTATGTCCCAACAACATTGTCCACTAGAGGGCCAGGCATAGCAACTGCGCAGGGCCATAGAATTCCGGAAGTAAACAATGACAGGTGCTAGCACGTTTTCGACACTGTGAGAGTTGGTCTGTTCATTTTCGGCCTGAAAGTAGCTGAAGATGTTTCAAGACACGGAATTTCAGCTGGCATCTAAAGAATTGGACGAACCTCAGACGGATGGATGGGAATTCTTCACTGAATCGCACGATGTGACGATATATAGATTGTACAATGAGGTCTGAATGTTGTTGTTGTTGTTGTTGTTCACCTGTTCAACAGTCAATGATCTGATGATGACTGTTGAGGATTAATTTCGAACACCGAACACCGCCGCCGTCTAGTATCTCAAGCATAAGAGAACAAACAGCATTGTGGGGACATAACACCATGTGGTTTTGTCTTGTACTTGTGAAAAATACCCATCAAGTTAAGAGTGAATTGACAGATAAACAGAACAACAACAATAATTTCAACAACAACAAGAAAAAATACTGATAAAGATGCATCGGTGTACTTGATACTTGATACTTGATAATTAAGCCGCTTCATCCGAAGGCGCGGCTCTCATCTTCCTTTTAAAGCTCTGCAGGCTTGGAGATGAAACGTCCTCTTCAGATAGCGAGTTCCAGTTGTTTAATATCCTATGAGCGAAGAACTCCTGTCTGATCCGCGTGTTAGCAAAGGGCTTGTATAGAGTCTCGGTATGGCCCCTTAGGTTTCTGCCATGTGACCGAAGAGTGAATAAGTCAGTTGACGGGGTTTTATATTCACCGTTCAATACTTTATAAGTTTCTATCAGATCAGTCTGTTTCCTACGGTCGGCCAAGGAAGGAAATTCCGGGGGGTTACTGGACAGTTTTAGACACCTAGCCTGCGTTTTTTCCAATAAGGCTATGTCTTTCACTAGGTAAGGATTCCAGGAAACGCTCCCGTATTCTAGAACCGGGCGTACTGTGTAGTTGTAGAGGATTGCTATCTTCTCCTTTGTAATATTAAAAAAGCACCTTTTGATGATCCCTATGCGTTGGTTTGCCTTACTTACTATACTGCTTATATGTTTTGCTGGCTTTAGATCTGATGAGATAATGACGCCAAGGTCGTTGTGTTCAGAGACCTCCTTCAGAATTTCACCGTTGAGTGTATGGACATTTCCCCCAGTGGAAATTTCCCCCATGGACATTTCCTCCACCCTATATTTTTAGGTTATTTTGAACATAGTGTTTAAATAAATTGGCAATAACACAAATTTGTTTAATAGTTTTTTTACATATAAGGATTTTCACATATGTTTTACGATAAATGAGTCACATAGTGATAAGATATTATACATATACATAGTATATATCAGTATTATACAGTCTTATAGCACATTTTAAAACTACGTAAGATGTATACATGGTATGTAGCATAACATTAACTGTTCGTATAGGTCGGTGTCACGAAGCCATTGGATGAGAATAAAATTGAATTAAAGTGAAAACTGGGGTAAAAAATAGAACAAAATTGCATTGTTTAAAAATAATCTCTTATTTTACCACTATTTGATATAATGTATTGGTATTATGTTTTCTTAAAATGTTAAAATATATGTACATGAATATTTTATGTTATCACTATGTAATCCATGCATTATATTGTTTAAAAATGTGCTATATAATATATAATGTGCTTTCTCGTATAACTTATTGTAACATAACAATATGTGTTATATTGTCTTCAAATGTGCTATAAGACTGTATAATACTGCTATATACTGTGTATATGTATAATATATTATCACTATTTGACTCATTTATCATAAAACAAAATCCTTATATCCTTTTTATAGAAAATTTAAAAAAATTGTGTTTTTGCCAAATTATATAAAAAATTAGCTTCAAAATAACCTAAAAATATAGAGTGGGGGAAATGCTCACTGGGAGAAATGTCCACTGGGGAAATTTTTGTAGATTATAATCTAGCTGCGTATTACAAGACGATTACGTGTGCAACTGATGAACCATTATGGTTTAAAAAATACGTTTATTTGTTTCTTTTCTTAAAGGTTTAATGTAGTTTGCGCAACAACCCATCTGAAAATTGTGGTGTTAGCCGGGAGTTGAGTGTGTGCTGGAAAAATGCGCACATGTGAAGCGCATGTTGAACTAGGACTTGAGAAGTTCTGTCCTCTGGTTGATGTATTAAGTGAATTCAGATAACCTGATGTAAGAGTTCATGTTGTGGTATTATATGGGACCCATCATCAGGCCACTACTTCTTTATTGATTTGTGTCATTGGAAATTAAACCCAGATTATCTTCTGAACACCTCAATCCGATCCGCTTACAAGTGCTGTTTCGAGTTTTTGGTAACTCACAGTCCAATCTCACACATTTTGCTGCAAACGGTACAGATGGATAACTTGATAATGTAAGAACATCGATTTGGTCTCTAAGCCAAAATAAAATAGTAGTAATAGTGAAATTTATTCGATGAATTTATCACGAAGAAATAATATTAACGTGTAAACTACAAACGGGTGATACAATCCTGTCGGTTTGAGAGATGAAAGTAGTTGGGTCAATCCACAGCACGTCTGCAAACTATGGCTCGAGAAAACACCTGTTACATGTCCAATTTCAAGATAACTGAATCCAGATATCCGGCGATGCTGCACCACCGGAAATATTCTCTGGTGCAACACATATCTCTCGGTGGTTATTCACTAGATGCTGCTTGCTCACTTATGCTCGATAAAATACAGTATGTTTGGCGGCGGGTACAGAAATATGGAACTACTCATGCTTGAAACGGGTATTCATTCGTTCAGTCACTACACGGTACACCGATACCAAATCACTTAATGACTGTCAAGTAGAGTTTCAGTTTATCTTGATTTTATATATTTGTATGCGTGTGATGAGGACATATATATTACTCGATCAATTTCCTGTAACATTATATATTATGTTGCAGGAAACAAAAATATCATTGTGAATGCTGATGCTGAATCCTTCAAGAATATCAATTAATACCATCAAATTATGTGTCTCTGATAACACAAACACTAGCTGTTCAGTTCCCACAGTAGAGGGAAGAAACCACCCTAAGGCCTTTGTCACCTGATTGGTTGTTTAACATAACTATAGCGCTGCCCTCATCTATATTTTGAGGGCAAATAATTAAAATAGATGAGGGATTAGCATTTTCTTGAGTAAAACTTACTCATTTTCTTTATATTCATATACATACAATTGGTTTGCAATTTAATAATTAATGAAAAATAATTATAGCATCCAGCATGTGTATTTACAAAAATCAAGATCATGCTAAACAACCAATCAAGTGACAATGGCCTAATATGATGTGATATCTTGGATGGGCTTCTCCATGTATTCTGTATATAAATTATAATTGATTTAGAGCTTGAGTAAAACAATTGACTATATATACCATTGGCATGATTGATGTGTGATAATTATCTTTCTTTCGCAGGAGTCTGGTCTATATCAGTACAAGATATATGGGTCTATCGACGTTGAACCTGAGACATGTGCCAAAGTTTATATGGACGTAGAATACAGAAGAACCTGGGACACCTATGTGAATGGTAAGTAATAGAATAGATGTGTCCACCCATGGTCATTCTTGCATTACATCATGTACATTGTGAAAATAATTGTGAACAATTGTTTCTGAACTTCTACACGTAGTTGTCTGGTGGATACTTGATGTAAGAATGCATTGTCCAAGCCTTTTGTGTACATGTAGCAGAAAAGCCCTAGGCCTAGACCATTATTGTGACCGGACTTGCTTGTTTTGTATGCATGGTCTCGTGAACCTTACATGAAGTATGGACAAGGTTGTCTTCCTGCATAAATCGTGCAATAATATGTTTAGCCAATAATCATTATTATTTTAAAGCTTTTCTTGTTTGAGAATATAAACCCAACTGTCATAGGCTCTGACAAATTCACTTAGTCGGCACAAGGAGCGATTGGGAAAACCCAGTCAGTGGGGAATAGGGGCTGGGTGTAGGCCAATGTATACAGATTTGTGTACAGTAGGCCTATGTTGATATTAAATGTCTGATAGAGATCTTGGAGGGGAGGGGTTCTCGCTGACATTGTAATATGGAGATATTCAGACTTCTCAATAGATTTTCTAAGTGTCTTGGAAAGAAGATGCACTCGATATGTATGGATTCTGTGAAAAAATGACTTTGATATGTTTGATGCTAAGTTGAAGATAATACAAATTGCTTCTGATTTCATTTCAGAACTGAAGGAGGTGGATGTGGCTGACCAGACAGTGGTCTACTGGAACATCAATTTCCCTTGGCCCATGTCAAATAGAGATGTATCCTTGAAAAAATGGAAACAAAAATTGTTCGTACCATTACATTGGAAGATGGGATATTGCCAATACTGATAGAACCAAGACAATATTTTATCATACATGTATTTCGACAAGATGTAGCATAGACAAAATGCTTCAAATAGTTCTCTCTGGTACAATGAATTTGGGGAATGTAATAGAAGGGATCACCAGGCTGTCCTTACGATGCCTGCGTGGCAAATCAGGGTAATAACCAGCAAAATTACGTTGATTTCACCAAGTTAGTTTGCCAGCATTGCTACATGTAGGCTAGGTGTAATTGCCAAACCTTTGTAGCAGACATTATCCAAGTCCAAACCTTTGTAGCAGACATTATCCAAGTCCAAACCTCTGTAGCAGACATTATCCAAGTCCAAACCTTTGTAGCAGACATTATCCAAGTCCAAACCTTTGTAGCAGACATTATCCAAGTCCAAACCTTTGTAGCAGACATCCAAGTCCAAACCTTTGTAGCAGACATTGTCCAAGTCTAAAATCCAAGGTGGGGACGGACACCTCTCTTCGCAACATAGATGGTCAGTGAAACATTTTTGATGGAACAGTATGGTTATACATGTACACACCAGAACAATGAAATAACAAGCAGGGGTCACCATGTGGCGTTATGCTATGAATGTCCATCAACATAGGGTACCCCTCATCTCAGACATTAATGCAGAAATGTAGGGAAATGGAGAAAAATAACTATAAAATTGGATTGTTGGGATATTGAGCATAGATTGTTAGTCTGACATATTGAAAAAAATAGGATCACCAGAGTAATTTCCTTTTTAATGATCATGAAAATGTAATATTACGTTTTTCCCATCTACATCTACATGTATATGTATTTCCATGGTATGGTATCAAATTTAGCCATATTCGAATAATTATTTTTTGGATAGTTTAATAATGAACATACATGTAGGCTTACACCAAAGATTATTCATGCCAAATACAATTTTTCCATATTAAAATGTATCGGGACCTAGCTGTGCCTGAGATGTCGGTCTCAACCTTACAGTTAAATTGTTGCTCAGAAATATGCTGTGTGCAGTAGGTGTGAAATTGAATTTATCTGGATCGTCCTCAAGGTGCAAACATGACTGTTCTTTGTATGTTACCTGTGGTTCACTGGTTTCCTTGACCTGTATAATCTTAGTATGTCTATAGTCGCGAGTTGAGGGAAATAGACTATGAGGGCAAGACAATCTGGGTGGTCCTGGCAAAGAGCGTGGCTTCAGATGAAATCCCTGAGAAAAGTGGAGTAGTCCGAGTGGATGATTACCACCAGAGTGCAGCACTGACCAGTGATGGCAAGGGTGGTACCAAAGGTAGGATATGGTTCCCATCAATGAATGATTATGTAAACCGTACTTTCACTTTCCACTGTACATAGCATATTGTTGATTAAACTGCTCAAATATTGAAGCAGTTTGCATCTGATCGAACGCTATGTGTTTGAATAAAAACAGGTGATGTATCCCGAGCTATTGCAATGGTATATTTCTCATGCATTAGTGTCATTTTGTTTAATCATTGGTGATATTAGCCTTTGGATAGTGTTCTTTATTGTTTAAAACTGACTTTAATTAAATATCTTGTCTTTATCTAATTGCAATATTCAAGTTATTACAATATTGTAGTGTTCTTATTTTAAAAAGGGAAAAGGGTTTTTGTTTATAAATGTGTTATTCTGCTAGTTAGGTTTTTATTTGCCATACTATTGTATATCAAGAGTTGAACAATAAAATATTATGTTATATTGTTAGAGTGAATGCTAGATGCATTTGCTAACCAAACATGACAAAGGAGTTATCTCCTCTTTGACTGAATATAACACTGGTTGGTGAATGAAAACATGCAGTGATGATTACACAATTAGTACAGGGGCAACTTCAAAGTTGTACAGCCTTACGAGGCATGGCCAGCGGAAGCAATTCTTAAAGGAGGAGGGGGACTAATATCATAGTACTTAAGGCGAGGGTGCAGGGGCCGCCTAGGGGTCTAGATCGTCGGAGACACGTTCTGAGCAATTTCTGGCGAATAAATGTGCAATGATGTGTGTTTAGTTCTTTCCTAATCCTTTTACCATGAAAATGCAATCGATGGTGATACTGAATGATAAAGATATATGTACAGTAAAGTAACCTAGACACATTGTGTAGACGTAACCAATATATAATTCTTATGGGCAATGGTGTGTTAATAAATTCATTGCAGATGTTGCGCCATATATTCAAAATTTTAAATTATAGATAGCACTAGCTATACTTCCACAATAATTCATATGGTGCTGGTGGGGTTTTTACCCCTCGGCCAACTTTGGCCTAGGGGTATTGTCATCATGTACGGCTGTCCGTCCGTCCGTACGTCCGTCCGTCCGTCCGTCCGTTACCGCGATATCTACAGAACCGTTTCATGCATGGCAACCAAACTTTTTACATCTATTTATCTTCACGTATTTTGCAGAGTTATGCCCCTTTTTACAAATAAAAATCCATTTATGATTTGTTATTGTGATAATTTCAGAACCGTTCCATATACAACATCCTAACGTGATACAGTTGTTTCTCTTGACCTGAACTAGATGCCTATCGAAAATGAGTCGTGTCAGAAAGTATTTTGCAGAGTTATGCCCCTTGTCTAATAAAATTCACTAATTCCTATGTTAAGTTTGCATATAATTTCTATATCATGTTTGTATACTATCACATTTATTTATTGATTGGATGACTGATTTATTGATTTATTCTCTTACACAATGCAAAGAATGCCTGCAAATCTGTTTTGAAAATGACACTAGATGCCTATCGAAAATGAGTCGTGTCAGAAAGTATTTTGCAGAGTTATGCCCCTTGTCTAACAAAATCCACTAATTCCTATGTTAAGTTTGCATATTATTTCTATATCATGTTAGTATACTATCACATTTATTTATTGATTGGATGACTGATTTATTGATTTATTCTCTTAGACAATGCGAAGAATGCTTGCAAATCTGTTTTGAAAATGACATACATGTGCCATTTAGTATACATGTACTGTATTTATCTAGCCAATACCAGGGGTAAATATTTCTTCCCACAAGCCAATCAATTGGTAGAGACACCCTTACATTATAATAGCTGGGGTTCAGAGGCGAGGGGTTTCGATAGCGCAGCTTCATGTTTTTAATGGGCCACAACTGCTAGCCATGAATTATTTCATGGACAAGGGACGCAAAAAGAAATATGAGAAAACCTGCTATCCCATCCGTCATTATAGTTCATTGTGGGGAATTACCTTAAGAAGGGAGTACTTGTGTCAAAATTATTATTGAGAGGGCGGGG
>JAVTVY010011371.1:0-58664 GCA_036873755.1 Hanleya hanleyi
AACATTTCGGCATCAATTTTGTGGCCCTGCATGTGGATGGACAGCAGGTGCCAGCCACGGCCTTAACACCGAACTTTGGGCGGAGGAATTTCATTCGAGCCTATCAGAGCCTGTTTACAGCCACCGGTCAAATCAACCAGGACGAAGGGAATATGATCAGTCGGGAGGACTACGCGAACGGATGCACGTTGTTCTGTTTCGATCTGACCCCCACCTTAGAGAACGACCATCAGCTGACCCTGGCCAAGCAAGGCAACTTACGGTTGGAAATCCACTTTGCACGAGCCCTGGCGACCACCGTCAATGTGATCTGCTACGCCGAGTTTGACAACATCATTCAAGTGGACAAGGCGCGCAAAGTGCTGTGTGACTTCTCCACCTAACATGGATACAGAGCAGATAACCACCGTGCTGAAGAATGACCCAGAGACACGTATGATGTTTCAAGGGGTGTTCGCCCGAGATGTGTTCCCATTAGACCGTGTGTATCCTGCTGCTTACGTTCTCAACATGGACCCGATGGAGCGACCCGGTGAACACTGGGTGGCCGTGTACTTGACAGAACAACAGGGCGAATACTTTGACCCGTACGGCCTGCCACCCCTCCATCCCGATTTAACAGACTTCATGGATCAAGGCACAGAGACGTGGTGTTGGAACAGTCAAACGTTGCAAAGCCTGACCAGTGGCGTGTGCGGACAATATTGCTTGTTTTACCTGTATCATCGATGCCGGGGAAGACCCTTATCTACCATCGTACAGATGTTTGACGAGTACCCCAAGGCCGAGGACCGCGATGTACTCGTCTATGACTGGGCCGCCCATCATTTCAATGTACAAGCCCCGTTCTGGGCTTAAGTTAATTACAAGCCCCTTGTTCTGGGCTTAAGTTTACAAGCCCCTTGTTCTGGGCTTCAATGTACAAGCCCCTTGTTCTGGGCTTCAGTTAATTACAAGCCCCTTGTTCTGGGCTTCAGTTTTCACGTGGTTGTTCTCACGTTGTTGTTGTTCACTGAATAAAAAAATGAGATCTCACCAAAAAACCCTGTCTTGTGTGTTTTATTCATAATGCATAAATGCCCAATGTGGAGATTCAGTCAAACTGAAATCAGTGGTGTAGGATGGGGCCAAAATGTAACCCATCACTATAGTAAAATAGAGAGCCAATGAAATCAGCCCACAGACCAAGTACGTGTTTTGGTCTAGGTTTGGAGCGGGCATTTCATTGAGGTGCGTGTATACGGTGAGTGAAGACTCGTCCAACACGTATAGATTATGTTGATGACTATAAGTTCTAGGTAACCCATCAAGGTTAGAATGCAAGAGCACTATAGTAAAAATAGAGAGCCAATGAAATCAGCCTACAGACCAAGTACGTGTTTTTGGTCTAGGTTTGGAGCGGGCATTTCATTGAGGTACGTGTATACGGTGAGTGAAGAGACTCGTCCAACACGTATAGATTATTACTATAAGTTCTATGAGCATAATGCATGAAACTGGATCACATCACCCCATTGACTTGATAGGCAGGTCCCATTAAGCCCGGGGACCAATATTAATGCTTTTGGCTAGAGGTGATAGGGGTTTTCCCCTATTTTAGGGGTAAAGTCCGTGTTCCGTTTTTTTTCAGGAAAAATTTTACATGCACCCACCCATGACTGGATGCCCCTTCACCTAGGCTTCACTTTGATACCCCACTCGACCCCATCGGCCCATTCGTGGCTTCGCTAGCTCCAACACGGCTAATGTCTGACCTGGAGGTGACCTTTTGACATGCGTCCGCGCGCGCACTGCCGGTGATGACGCGCACTTCCGGAGAACCCGCGCGCGCGTGCGCTGCGGTGGGGGGCCGGGGCGGGGCCGGGAAAGTTGGAGGTCGTGTGTTTGAGCATTCTGAAAAACCCGGAAGTGACGTCACAACTCCCACGTGACCTGCGCATTCGACACCGGATGTGCCGCCATTTTGAACATACGTGCCGCCATCTTGGATATGTCCCATAATGCACCGGGTCAAAATACTCGCTTCTGTTTGGACGAGAGCTCTGTGACGGATTTGAAATACTCGCTTCTGATTGGATGAGAGCTCCGCATTGCATCTGCGCATGCGCAGAATGATATTCCTACCGCACACCCAACCCCTCAGATGCCCCTTCACCTAAGCTTCACTTTGATACCTCATACGACCCTATCGGATCATTAGGGACTCCCCTACATCCCAAAACGTCTATGCGCATGCGCAGAATGACGCTATGTCAACCCCACTAGTCCAGTCAGATGCCCCTTCACCTAAGCTTCACATCGATACCTCACTCGACCCCATCGGCCCATGAGTAGCTCCCCTAGCTCCAACACGGCTATGTCCATACCCTTGGGCCACCGCGCATGCGCAGAATGACGCTAGTTCAACCCCACTAGTCCAGTCAGATGCCCCTTCACATAAGCTTCACTTTGATACCTCATACGACCCCATTGGACCATTATTGGCTTCGCTAGCTCCCAACACGGCTATTTCCATACCCTTGGGCCACCGCGCATGCGCAGAATGACGCTAGTTCAAACCCACTAGTCCAGTCAGATGCCCCTTCACCTAAGCTTCACATTGATACCTCACTCGACCCCACTGGACCAGTAGTAACTCCCCTAGCTCCAACATGGTTATTTCCATACCCTTGGGCCACCGCGCATGCGCAGAATGACGCTATTTCAACCCGCTAGTCCAGTCAGATGCCCCTTCACCTAAGCTTCACTTGGATACCTCATACAACGCCATCGGCCCATGAGTAACTCCCCTACATGCCAACACGGCTATTTCCATACCCTTGGGCCACCGCGCATGCGCAGAATGGTAACAACGCCCAAGCCGCTAGTCCAGTCAGATGCCCCTTCACCTAAGCTTCACTTGGATACCTCATACGACCCCATTGGACCAGTAGTAACTCCCCTAGCTCCAAAACGGCTATTTCCATATCCTTGGGCCACACGAGTTGTCTCCCTTGCGTCAGTGTGTG
Organism: Hanleya hanleyi; assembly: GCA_036873755.1. NCBI lineage: Eukaryota > Metazoa > Mollusca > Polyplacophora > Lepidopleurida > Hanleyidae > Hanleya > Hanleya hanleyi. Next base: position 3,009 of record JAVTVY010011371.1, read on the forward strand.
AAGATGGCGCTATGATCGACGCCGTGATGTGGAAAGGGCGTCCCCACACCATCCTGGAGCCGCCATTTTGTTTGTTGTTTTCTTGCGGAGATACACGGGACAATAAACGCTCGACCCTAGGGTGGTACAGATGCTAGACTGATCCTGTTAACATGGTACAACACCTATAGATTATGTTTATTATTATATGGCTTAGAGGTTTTTTTAGGGTAATGTGAGGGTTTTTTCTCCCCGTGACCTCCCCACCGCCTCGTTTGCTCCCTTGCGCCGCCATTTTGACCACACACACACCCCGCCATTTTGAACCCACACCCACATCAGCCGCCATTTTCAACCCACACCCACATCAGCCGCCATTTTGAACCCACACCCACACCCACATCAGCCGCCATTTTGAACCCACACCCACACCCACATCAGCCGCCATTTTGAACCCACACCCACACCCACATCAGCCGCCATTTTGAACCCACACCCACACCCACATCAGCCGCCATTTTGAACCCACACCCACATCAGCCGCCATTTTCAACCCACTCCCACATCAGCCGCCAATATGCAGATCGAGTTGTCTCCCCCTAGTGCGGGTTTTTGCCACCAATGTGTACAGATGGCGCCACTAGTTCCTCCCCAATCCTCCCCATGACGTCACTACATCCGGGTGAAAGTTTGTTCAATTTGCCCTTTGTATACTACTATCACCGTCAACAACAAACCTGTTTTCATTCGGCACTGGTATGGAGCTGGCGTTAAATTTGTAAAAGATTTGATAAATCCAAATGACCCGAATACGTCTTACTACTCCATAGAAGACTTCAGCAAAACTTACAGAATCAAAACAAATTTCCTCGAATATTTCAGCATTATTTCGGCAACTGAATCTATGAAAAGAAATCTGAAAGGGGACACCAAAAATATTACAATAATACGACCAGATATTCCGTTCCACCTACGCATCCTCACAAAATCTAAAAAAGGCAGTAAAGATATGTACAACGCGCTCATTGCAAAGCCTGTACGATCAAAATCACAGAATAAGTGGGAGCAAAACCTGACTCTAACAGACATTAAATGGGACGAGGTATATATACTCCCTTTTAAAACTACATGCTGTTCAACCCTTTCATACTTACAATTTAAAATCAATAATAGAATTCTAGTTACAAACAGTTTCTTAAGATTAATTAACCTTCGAGACGATGACTCTTGCTCATTTTGTGATGAAGAACCAGAAACGATTGAACATATACTATGGAACTGTGATATAGTGCGCATTCTCTGGAGAAACATCGAGACATGGTTGAGAAATAAAACTCACTTACCAATTACCTTCACGGCAATAAACGTTTACTTTGGCGAAACAACAAAATCTTGCTACTCAAAAATACTCAATCTTATAATTTTGGTCACGAAACAATACATTTACAAATCCAAATTCAAAAATCGATCAGTTTCAATCTTGGCTATTCAAAATATTATCAAACAGAGATACCAAATCGAGAAATTTATCTCAATAAAAAAGTCACGTCTTGACGAATTTAATAAAACATGGGAACCATGGCTCAATGCTATTTCCGGCGATTGATGCATACGCACACATGTGCAAGCTATTTTCACTTATTTACTTTATTATATGTATGTGGGCATTCATAGTCTATTTGGTTGAAGTTTACTCTCGCGGAGAGGAACACGTCTCACAAACTCCGATATATCTCTGTGATCGATAAGGGAGAGAGAGGGGGTGTCGCCAGCGCATATGCATGTATATATATATGCGTGTGTGCGTATATATATACGGATAAAAGATCAGTAAACTGAGGCAGAATTAACTGCCTTAGTGTATGGTGAAAATATAGAGAGATAGACTGCACGAATATAGCATGGCGGGTTTACCAAATGGTAGACCTGTCATGCTTCTATCTCTATATATATGTATAGACTAAATAATTACGGTAGAACTACCTTTGTGTGTGACAAATATATGTATGTGTGTGTATGTATTTGTATATGTATATATATATATAAGTATATATGTATGTATATGTGTATGTGTATGTATATATATATATGTATGCAATCTTTGTATAGTTATTTATTTATATATATATGTATGTATAAGTATATGAATGTATATGTGTGTTTGTACACATGTTTATGTATGTGTGTTTATATGTGGAGAAAAGTACTGCACATAATGTAGACTATGAGCTAAAATTGTATACTATGCATGTGTATATGTGTGTGTATGTGTATATGGGTATGGGTATATGTATGGACATAGCTATATATGTATATGTATGTCTATAACCGTGTACAGAATAAATGTATGCAGAGTGTTGTGGAATCACAAATGGATACAATGTGTAAGGGTGTGTGCTTGTGGGAGTGATTGTAGGAAGCCAATAATATTAAAAAAAAACGCCACCAACTTAATCCTGAAGAGGTCATATATGTAAATATCAAAAATGGCAATAAAACATTTTGAAAAAAAAAAAAGAAAAAAAAAAAGAATCGGTTGATGCAAATGAGGCGGAACACAGAAATTCTGGTGCTTACCTGTACTTTACTGGAATTACCTTGCCCTAATAATTTCGAAATCTTCTTATACAGATGCGAATGAACAGGAAACCCAAATACACTGGTTTTGGTTTCATTTTGGGTTTTTTTATGCAAATTTAAAGAAAATTCTCTTTTATGCAGATGACGAGAAATAAAACAAGGCTGTTATTTTCCTGTGCTTTACTGGAACGACCACGTTGCTCAAAATGTGGTCATGTAAATTAAGAATCGTTTGCGCAAAAGAAGAGGAACCAAATATTGTCGCAGAATAAACTTTCTTCGAATGTGATGCCCGTCTGAACCTCATCCTGCAAATCCCATTGCAGATTCCCATTGTAACGTTGGTTCATCTTCCTATGGTCTTTAAACGAAGAGTTCCATAGATCTGCAGTCTTCCCCATATGTAGTATTCTGTAGGTGTTGATTTCAGGTTGCTGGTTTAACTCTTCCTCGGACTCCATGTACTCATCCATCAAGGCTGGAAGATGTGGTCCTGGACTCCATATTGCTTTGGTTCATGTCTGCATCTTGAAGACTGACACGTGCAACGCTCTTGTTCCCAATTCCAGAATTGAGATAAGTATCATATCTCTCCCTATCGTTGAACAAACTTTTTCGCCGTGCTAGATGAGCATTCATCTGTTTCTCTAACTTGCCCTAGGTTATGTGGCACATTTCCCTGCTGAAAGCCACGAAGTTTACGTTTCCGCATTCCTCGGGCCATGGTGCCTACATGTATTATAATATGTTCCGTTTCTAAAATATCTGAGACTATTGAACATTACCAAATTGTTTCTGTCCCTTATATGGGTTATCTCACCGAGGACGGTGACCAGTCATACCCTATTAAATAACAGTTTGATAAGGTTGATAATTTTATCTCCCTGATTCCACAGGACATGACAATGAAAGTTCTTTCTTCTCAAGTGACAATGATCATTAAGCGGTTTCTAGAGACAGAAAATCAAACATTTATGCCAAAGATTCAAATTTATTATCTTTGTGCAGGGAGGAGTGATTTCCTCTTACACAACTTCAGCCTGTTATATACCTGGAAACTTTCTTTAAATTCTTAGAAACTGACTGACAACTGAAAACAACAAATACAAAATAGGGAGAGAGAGAACTAAGGTTTAATGTCGCGTTCAGCAATATTTCAGCTATATAGCGACGATCAAACAAAATTCTAAGTATTCAAGTTAGTAACTCAGTAAACTGATGCATTACAATATTCCAGCTATATAGCGACGATCAAACAAAATTCTAAGTATTCAAGTTAATAACTCTCAAATAATCTAAAATACATTCTTCTTTTACTCGAGTTATCTCTTACAATCTTAAAATCTATACAGTCGATAAGAATATGCTTCACGTTGAGATCTTCGTGGCAGGGAATACACCTTGCGACTGGCTCTTTTCACCAAATGTTCGTGAGTTAATGGTGTATGGCCGATTTTATATCTTTCAACTTCTTGATTTCTATAAAATATATGGAATCATAACAGTTGGCCCCCAACAAAATGCCATTAACTCGGGTCCTTACTGATAAGCTTGAACAGCTATAAACTAGAACTATAAAATAACAAACATAATAAATCAATGAAATATAGACAAAAACAAAAAATCATAAACAAGACAATAACTACTGTGGTTTGGGTGATGTAGGGATATTTTAATTAAATTTGCCGCAAAGGCCGCCTGCAATACCGCAGCAAGGATACATATGTCGCAAAGCGACACGCATTAGTTAAAATTCAATGTCACAACTAAAATATTCAAATCAAATCTCTCCAATATTCAAATCAAATCTGTCACAATTTATATAACGACGCATTGATCGGTTTTAACGCAGCATATTATTCTAGGGTCTGGGAGGGAGGGATTAAAAATAAATGGGGGTAAAGTTGAGATGCCAAGATGCGGCCGCACGCTATAACAGTTTGCAGACGAATGAAGAAATTTTAAGATACCAAGGTATGTCTACGTTATTCACCTCTTGTGTATCGCCTGAGCGCTAAGAGGATTAAGCCATTAGGTAATGTGTATACCCAGGTGATCTCCTGTGGCGCGTGTCACAGACAGAAAAGATGACAGGGCAGTTAGATAACCTCCGCTCCCATGTTAAATCAAGATTAACTGATGTCAATCTATACCTTAACTCGGGTCCCTACTGATAAGCTTGACCAGCTATAAACTAGAACTATAAAATAACAAACATAATAAATCAATGAAATATAGACAAAAACAACAAATCATAAACAAGACAATAACTACTGTGGTTTGGGTGATGTAGGGATATTTTAATTAAATTTGCCGCAAAGGCCGCCTGCAATACCGCAGCAAGGATGCCTTAGTTAAAATTCAAAGTCACAACTAAAATATTCAAATCAAATCTCTCCAAACCATCCAAATCACTGTAGGATTTATAAAAAAACAATAGTATGATCACAGAGCAATGTTTATGAATAATGGTCTTGAACATATTTGCCCAAGGTAGCGGCAACCTGAGCTCGGGCCGCGGGGGCCGGGTCCATATATCTAAGATACGAGTCACTGCGCCAGTCCCCTTGCTATTTAATCAAGTCAGGCGAAATGCCACACTGAAGGGCCAATGACGCGCCGGCTCGCCGGAAACTGTGTCCGGAATACTTGGAAGGATCCAATCCCGCAAGGGAGAGGAGGACTTTTAGGCGTTTGATGAAAACTGGGTATGTTAGAGCTTTGGGCGCGGACACACCGAAATACATGTAAGCCGGCGAGGTCTCTGCAGCCGGGGTCAGTTTAAAGGACAGTAATGTGGCACAGGAGGGGCAAAGTGGGGAGCGTGGGATGTGAGGGATCGGAATTTCAAATACACGTTCTTTAAATTGAACCGTTTTGGACCACCGGACTCGAATTACGGTTCCATGGGTGGTAAACTTGAAATCCCCGCGACACAAATGTAACCCTGGGTTAAAAGCCAGAGGGGACATGATTAGAAGGTTCGATTTCCTGAAAAAGGTGAAAAATGCAACTAAACACACCGCCCAGATTGTAAGATCAAAAGTACTGGATAAATCCAACCAGAAAAACAATTTATATAAAATATCTAATGTGATAGGAAGCTTAGGACAGACGTTATCTCCGAGTCCGCGACGGATACCTTTCAATAAACTAGATATATACCAAGAGTTGCTCAGTGGATCAGAATAACCATATTCCCGGTGAATAAGCTAACAATGTTCAGGTATTGTAATACAGATGAATAAGAGAGTTTCCGTGCAAGGTAGACTATATATCATTTTCCCTGGATATAGGAGCCATGGCAATGTCAAGACGCGCACAGAACTGTTGAAATGACTTATAAGTCTTTTTCGTGGAATCAGCAAATACCAAACTCCGATATGTGGTTACTTCCTTGTCCAAGGCCTGTCGCAGATCCAGTGTCCCTGGGGAAGACAGAAGCAAGTGTCTGAATTGTAACATGGTGAATTAGGTTAACGGGTTGTGGCAGATAAGATTTTAACAGTTCCAACTTTCCCGGTTCGTGGATCCTAGACGCACTATCGGCCAAAGTGTTTCTAAAGCCGGAGATGTGACGCGCAGTAATTCGAAAGTTAAAGAGCGCGGACAACCAGAACAAATGTCTTAACGCTGCCATTACATACGGCTGCTTTGCTGTGCCCTTGTTGATCATGCCAACCGTTGTCGTATTGTCAGAGAGCACCACAATACGTTTGTTGGCATATGACGTGGCCCAGCGCGTGGCTGCTAAGACAACCGCCATAGTTTCTTTAAAATTAATATAAAGTGAACGAGCCTTGGGCATGTCGTGTTCAAAGTTTATATGAAACCAGTCGTTCATGAACAAGATATGGGAGTGTTGTCCAGAATTGCAGATCTCCTATTAAAGGAATAGTAAACTCTGCGTAAACTCGTGCTCGACATGACAGAATTATGCCATCAGATTCCAAAAACACCCGTAGAAAAAATTAACAAAATTCTACAGCTGAGTAAACACCGATTTATCGTTCACACTTTAACACTTTATGATCTGCGACATGTTGGAAAGACAACCTGTAACCATTTCGGTCATCGTAAGACTGACCCTGGGATCGTGTGTATCTATGTTCAGCCTACTTTCGGCAACTGCCAGAGGGAATTTCCATAAATCAATACCACGTGACTTCGTCAGCCTATCAGCTAAAGTCTACCGACGTAACCCCAACGTAAATGGCCATTTTCGAGTCATGTGATGAACTACTTGTTCAAAATTTCAGATCCACCACACCTCTTGGATGATACGAAAGTTACACATACCTATATATTTTGTAAGCCCAGGCAATATCTGTTTCAGAAGTGGTATGAAAACCTGTAATTTATCAGATTTCTCGAGTCTGTTCTCCGCCGGATGAAGGCCGAACAGAATCGTACTATCGCTCCCCTATAATGGAGACACACGATTCGCAAGCCATCTTATGGATGGCGAAGTGTACGCAAATGGTTGGAAAGACTGTGACGTTTGATGGGCCATACTGTTTTTATGTAGATGGCGCTGCGACAAATATCACGTTGTCATCCGGGCTCTATCCCACAAGGTAAAGCATTAAACAACAACAACGGCAACATTAGCAGCGTTTCTTCTACTGCTATCGGGTGATGTGGCCTGATATTCTTGCCTCAGAAAGAGAGCTTGTGAAATCATATGAAAAATGCCACATGTCAACCTGTATATCGATTCGACATTCATATATCACGATCCTCATAATCGTCTCGGAGCCTACAGAAAGGTCCACCGATCTGTCAAAAGCCATCGACACAATAATTTACAATTGGTCTCCATGTTATTAGCTACTCTGCCTGGGGCCCAACTACGTCACAGAACTAATGTCAGGTGATATTTAAAGGATTTTCATTGGCTAACGGCTCTCAGGCTTGTTAAAATGGCGACCTCAACGGATTCTTGTTCTGGGCAATAAATCTGATGTTCAAAATGTTCTCATTCATTCGGAATTACTAGAAAAGCTGATTTGTTTTGTTTTTCGAATACTAATGATATAGTTCTTTCGACATTCGTATGCATCGCCTTAGGGTTTTCTATTCCTTTAAATACACTAATGAATGAAGCCCACCACTTCAAGTCTTCGTGAATTTCGCTACATAATTTAACCTTGTGATGCCAGTGCCGCAAAGAATTAAGTCTGTTGATTAACCGGCGGAGGTAAGTCCTACCACCATACAGAACTCCAGCCGCCCAACTCAATTTACCCACCAGGGATTGCAGTTGCCGTTTGGAAACACGTTGTTTCCGTGTAAAATCGTCCAAAGTCTGCCGCAGATTCGCAAGTTTGTCGTCGGATAGAGCTAAAGTCATAGTGCGAGAATCAAGTTCGATACCGAGGAATGTCAGACACTGTGTCGGATCCTCCACTTTTTTCCAGTTGATACAGAAGCCCAATTTCCGTAATAATCGCGCTAAAATGTCTAACACGCGTGTGCAATCCTCGAAGGACGAAAAACAGATGAAGAAGTCGTCCAGGTAAACCACGAGATTAGATGAAAAACGTCTACGTATCATCATACGCCGCACCGCTTGAGTTAAACGATGGAAGATACTCGGCGCAAGGCGAGACCCGAACAATAACTTTGTATCCCGAAGGTAGATGGGTGAGTCGTTGATCTCCCATTTTAACCCAGTAGCCTTCTGACTGGCTTCGCTGATGGGAACAGATCTATAAGCAGACTTTAGGTCCACCTTAGCCATATAGCAGTTCTGTGTCATTAACTTTGCTGCATCGTCAACGGACTGGTATATAACTGAGTCAAGTTCCGATACGTAGCTATTGACAGAAAAACAGGTCGGCCTGCTGCAATCATGGATTAGCCGGACATCTCCGTCGGGTTTTGGAATAGCCCCCAGTGGGCTGACAACAGTTGGACGCACAGATGAGGAACGTAATTTCCTTGTTCAATTTCGCTTAGCACCTTAGCATGAACTTTCGAAAAATCCGGATTTTTTGGAGATGCCGACGGGTGATTGTTTACTTCCACAGGAACCAGTTTAGATTCTGGAGGGATAATGTCAAAACCGTTCTTTATTCCCGATAAAATAAAGTCCCTGTCTGGATCGTCACCGAGTTCCTCTTCCCAGGCCTCGTAACAGGACGGGTTGTATATTCAGTTTTTTAACGCTTCATGTGAAGTGGCGGGGTGCGATTGGGAATAACTCGGCACCGAGCACGCGTGCACAAATTTACAGTGTGTGTAACTGCAACCAGCCCGCGAGTTGAACTTCTTGCAAATTTCCTTACCGTCCGGGGTTTTTTGACCGGATCTTCTCGTTGGACGTCGAGCAGAAGCACTAGAGCTAGCCGGATGATAATTATCTGACAGCTTCTTTGCACGAAGATGAACTATTTGTAAATGGGATATATCCGTCCCCCAACGAAACCTATGCTGGTGTTGCAGCCGACGGTATTCACGGTCGTATGCCCAAACGCTCCCTTAGTCATAGCGCTGACTCAACTGTAGAATTCTGGTTGTGTATGACAGGTAGTCGAGTATAGTAACTGAGTGGAGGTAACCGCTAGCGAGCAATCGATGGAAAATTGCGAGGTTGGCAAGAGACCACTGTGCTGAAGTTTCTAGTTTAGGTTTTCTTGCGCCCGAGCGTAAAATCATCCTGATCGGATATCACGTGATCTTCGTTTGCGAAACCGCCAGAAAACTCCACAAAGTCGATGATATCAAGGTGACCATTCTTTTGTTTGGACTGCTGGCCGATGTTTGTTAAATATATTTGGGGGTTCATCCAGCTAAGTTGTTGTGGTATTGTATTATCGCCCGGTAAGACGTTTGAGGTCTCCGCCATGTTGAATGTAAGTGGATCAAGTGGGGGAATGGAAGAAAAAGCCAGCCTACCCGCAAGGTTTCCATTGTACCCCATCGTCGGGTTGTGTTGTGCGTTCGGTGCCGCTGTGGGGAGTTGGCCGCGTTGATTATTCTGCAAATCTCGAAGTACTGTTGCCACAAAGGGGTCTGTGTCGACCTGGCCGTGTGTCTCACTTGTCGGTTGGGCTGGGGTGTCGCCGAGTCCTGAGCTATGTGTGTCGTGATCTGAGGGGTTTTCACTCCTCCGCATCTCTGTCGGTAAATGACCCGAAATTCCTCCAGCAGTAGACATGCCCCGTTGGCATAGTGCATGCAAAATCAGTTTTTGTTGACCGCGAGATATCTTTGTGACCTCGAAGTCATCTTCCGTTAGGAGATTCAGGGCCTCGATGGAACTGAATCCATGCTTAATCAGTTGCTTGATAGCATCTTCGTCGATCTTATGTGATTCACCCCACTGGTGGACGAAGAGTACGTTGCCTTGTTCCTCCAGCTCGCCTGCCATGGCGATATCCATTAAAACTAAATGGGGGTAAAGTTGAGATGCCATGATGCGGCCGCACGCTATAACAGTTTGCAGACGAATGAAATTTTTTTAAGATAACAAGGTATGTCTACGTTATCACCTCTTGTGTATCGCCAGAGCGCTAAGAGGATTAAGCCATTAGGTAATGTGTATACCCAGGTGATCTCCTGTGGAGCGTGTCACAGACAGAAAAGATGACAAGGCAGTTAGATAACCTCCGCTCCCATGTCAAATCAAGATTGACTGATGTCAATCTATACCTTTTTCATAATGTAATATATTGCAAACAATTCTCGTGTCTGTATGATGGCTTTTTAGTTGCCAGTCGTCGTCAATTTTTCACCTCTTGCATATCGCTCCAATTCAGTCTTGTTCTTTTTAATTTTGCCAATTTAGGTCTGACGACACTATTAGATTTTGTGTAGAGAAGACGAAGACAAGGATTTGAACATCCGGTAGCACTGATTGGCCATACAAAATTCTCAAGATTTGCATGGTTGGTATTTTTCCCTTTCGAAGTAATGGAATTTTATATGGAGAGAATGACAAATTTCAATCGTGATATAGTATCAATATCACGGAGATTTCCGAAAGAAAAACTTATTCGGACCTTACTATTGATTTTTGGCAAGCTCAAAAGCAGACGCCTAAATGAAATGAACAGATTTCAGTGCTGAGATCGTCAGTTTGAGGTAAACTTTTTGTCGAAAATGATCGGAATATATGTAGTAAAAAAAGTCAGAACGGTTGTTATCGTGCTATCTAGCTCCCGTGTCACTGCCGGAAGTCCTGCCATATTAAAGCTCCTTTTAATCTGAACTTTTACCATGCAAAATTCGCGAAACAAGAACTAATTTTGAAACTTTGACAGGTCACATATCCGTAGCTAACCACATACAGTTTGATGTAGAGCATAGTGATATACTATATTGGAATATATTAGAATTACCTTTCTCACTTTAATTCCTAGGCAAAGAAATCAGAAAAGATACCGACGGATGCATTGACGCGTGATTCCCTGGGTGAAATATTTCCCTCACTTCTCTATGCCTACATCAAAGAGGGATGCTTTAATTATTGATAACTGATGTTAATTATGGTAAATATTCATCAAATAATCTTATGTTTCAAGAAAGGACCATAAAACATAGCTTGATGGCAATTGTAATTATGCCTTTGGATTATGGACGCGGAAATTTTGTAATAGATGACGGCGGAATATTGAATAGTGGACTAGACGCTTGTATTTGCAACTTCCAGTCGAAAATAGTCTAGATATCACCGACCGAATATATATAATATTCCCTCAATGAGTAGTCGGAGAGAGGACAGGGAATGTATGAACCCCAAATTCATACCGGGCTTCACGCGTCAATTTATCCGTCGGTCAGTATTTCTTCTTTTTCTAATAATTAAAGAAGATTGAAGATAAATATAATTGATCCCGCGTAATATAGTGGAAACAACTCTCAACCTAACTGATTGTGACCCGTAGTTCACAAATGCAACGTCGCAAACGTTTAAAGATGCGGACACGCTGCGCAATATGATTCCGTGGCGTATATATTGCGATACTAATGGCAGGACAGTCCATTTGGATGTCAGGAACAATACGGCTTCCATTACATGGGCATCACATACAGCGCTTGCTGTGCAAAAAAAAGAACCGGGGAGGCGGACTTACACGGGCACTACAAAAGCGGATCATACCGCGATTGAAACTTTCAAGAAAGACAAATGCACATAATGTCATGTTTATGCATATAACAAGCCTATGTTTATCTATACTATGATTGTCTTTTTGAATTTGGTGCTAATACTGTTATATGGAATATGGAATAGGTCTTTGGATTATGGACGGGGATATTCTCTAATGGACGACGGCTGGATTATGAATGACGGACTAGACGCTTGTAATGAAGATAAAGTTTCTAGGAACCAGGGCAGAAAACACATTTTCTAAACTGTACAATCACCAAAAGTGAAAATTTGAAAGCAGCAGCTGCAGAGCGACACGATGACCGTCTTATATTGTAGATCTAAGAGCGGGGCCGCATTGCCGATAAGTGAAATACCACCAAAGCTGTTATAAAGAAGACCGACCTTCTGCAAGTAAAGAATATGAGGAAGCATTTGAAAGGCTGGTGTATGATGTCCACAGTCGGAATCTGGTGGTTTCCTGAAGATGATCGATGTTTACTCACGGCATATCTACCTACACTGAAATTACAGAGCTGAAAAAAAACAAATAAAATTAAGCATTGAGCAAACAATAACCTTTCATAAGTTACAAAACCAGTCAGGCGGGAAACATCTTCCTAGGTCCGCTGTGTCCTGGCAAAGTTGTCTGGAGACTGTTGAATGCAACCGAATCAGTAGATATACATGGCATGTGGAGGAGAGGAGGAGGGGAGGTGGATACCGTATTGAATTGCCCATTGGGTGCCTGCTCATCATTGTGCAAAATATCGTCGCCATCTTCTGCTCAATGTAATTCAAGTGTTATCCTGGTCGCCTTCAGTGGATGATTTGGATAATGAGGCAGCTGTCCAAGCCCTTATTCCAGCTCCAATCTACAAACTGGCATGCCTGGATCTTCTATAAACACACAGAACATGACTAATGCAATACTGACACTCTAAAATAGATCTTGTACATTGCTCAAGACTGACTCCATTGTATTACCCATTCTTGCATAAAGACAACCAAACAAGTTCACCTTCTGATGACATTGACAAGTTTTACTGGGTCTGCTGAAGCAGTGACCATTCTGAACCAGATGGGTCACAATTTATGCTACAGCACCACTGAAGAGACAGAGACGGCGAAGGCCGGGGCACAGCTCTCTAGATGAGATAGCGAAGATTCCTGTCAAGTATCTGTATAAAAGATAAACCGTTTTCTGTTGAGACAATAATGATATGATACGGGGTAACTCATTGCACGAACGCTATTGTCATTCAGCGACAGAAACATGGGTGTGCACAAGCACTTGTAATAACGCACAAGAAGTTGTCATTCCATACATGGCCAGTAAGAGAAAGAGTCTACTTAATGTCTAAAAATATTACGTGCTCCTGACCCCGGTGAGTCGAATGTACTAATTTCAAGAATTTCTGCTAGTTCAATGATTAGCAAAGAATAATGCTCTTAGTCAGACAGTTCCCGCATGGGGGGCCTTCAACGTGACCATGCAAGAGAAGATCATTCCTAGAATGAGCTTAGTTGGCTATTGTCAAAAGATTGAGGATAGTGCAATGAAATTGTCAACTCTGCACAATGTTCTCCAAAATCGACCTACAAAGACTGCTCAGCTGAACCAGCTTGACGGCATCGTAAGGTTTGACCAAGATATCTATTCCAAAGTCTTGGAAATAATATGCACAAATATAAAGAACTCCTCGCCTAGAGTCCCATGTATGGTGCTTTACGTATGGCGTGCGCCTTCCTTGCCGCTATCGAAAATCGATTTGGTGAAGCCGGATTGGAGACATTATGATCGAGAGTGGTATCGTCGGCTCGGGATCCCTAGTGGGGTGCAGGCACATCATATTTAGACCTATATCTCTATAAAAATGAAGCGGGCCTTCTCTCTCGTCGACTTTATGACAAAAGAGATGATTACAATTTCGGCATCGTAAATTATCCCTTTCTGGACAGTAATATTCCAGTGGGACCTTCATATGGCGTATACATATCACGCCTAGTAGCATTCGCTAAATCCTGTGTTAAATGTAACGATTCTAATCAACGTCACAAAAGATTGTTGCAGAAACTTATAAAACAGGGCTACACCACCAAGCGCCTCCACTCAAAGTTTCTCAAATTTGGCGATACATATCGCATGCTGATAGCAAAATACGAGCGTAGCGTGCAAGATCTATGGCGTTACGTTTCGTAACTTGTGTCTAATTCCGCTTAACCCGGGGCTAAGGGCCGTATGAACCCATGTACTTCAAGATCCCCATGGTACTCATATGAACAGTCACAATCAAAGCGTGACTGAGATACATCATTCTTTAGATGACGACTTTACAACGAATATTATGGATTAAGAATACTGATCAGCGATACGGATTTGATATTTTTGGAACATCATGATGTCTTGCCGGCATCATTGAAAGCTGTTGACTGCTTCTCTCTTGCAGGAAACAAGCCTAAGTTTATGTATTCTATGATTGTCTTTTTGAATTTGGTGCTAATACTGTTATATGGAATATGGAATAGGTCTTTGGCTTATGGACGGGGATATTCTCTAACGGACGACGGCTGAATTATGAATGACGGACCAGACGCTTGTAATTGGAAGGAAGACACTGTAACAGAGCTGTTCATATGCACGAGTTAAGCATGTTAAATTCGTTTTAACTGAATTTGATTTATGGTTGAATAGAGAGAGAGAGAAAGGGGGGTGTTTTTCTTTTGGCAGCATATCATCATTATTATGATAACTGTTGCTGCAAATTGTCAAGAAATTTCTTTGAATAATGATCCATATGATCCTCTCAACATGTTGAATTTGAGAGAAGGTATAAAGATGTCAGCGGTATTATGAAGTTCCACTGCGTTTTCGAAGCTCCACTGCGTCTACTTTCGGATTTCAGTGGCTGTGGATGAAGGCGACATCCCCACATGCGAATTCAATGCACGCTGGTGAGGCCGTCGACAAGACAACCTCAACACTCTCCTTGGTGAGCCTTCACTGTGTGCAGTGTTTGCCAAAGTGGAAATGTACTCCTCAACTGATGGTGGTCACATGGAATCATTCTGGAGGAGCTACGTCAAAATAGTTCAGCTGTTTATCCATTTTAGCCAGAGATTGGGAGTTACCCTTTATTTGTGCGCGTGAGATGCTATCATGTTTTTTTTGCTTATGATCGAATCAATTATTCACTATATTTCACCAAGTGCTGGAAGCAGTGAAACATACAACGTTTATTTTGATTAGCTGTGGCCCAAACTCGAACAAAAGCAGAGTGCTGTTCAAAAGGTGAATTGCAACTGTTAATAGCCGCTCTGTGGTCGTTGCACAGTTAAAAAAAGAATTCTTATGTTAGATATTTTTGCTTGAATTTTTCTTATCTGAGAGTAATAATCTTTTTCTTACCTCTCCAACCACAATTTCTTAAAACTTGTCCCCACTCAAGAATTTTTTCTTTAAATTTCTTGGAATAAGAATTTTTTCTTTATCAAGAAAAATATTCTGATTATTTCAATTAAAGTAAGAAATATTTTCTTAGACTAGCATATTTGCATATACGAAATTTATTAGAATAAGAATTTTTTTCTTTATCGAGAAAAATATTCTGATTATTTCAGTAAAAGCAAGAAATATTTTCTTACACTAGTATTTTTGCATACAAAATGAAGAAACTAGTATAAGAAAAATACTCCCACCCAAGAAATGGCAAAACAGTATATCTCAAATAAGACAAATTGGGGAATTTATGTTTCAACACATTCCAAACCAGAACACTTTTTTTCGTTCTGCGTATGAATTACTCGAAAACTTCGGATAGTATAGATTGTTTTGATTTTTTTTAAATAATCAGTTCAGGGTATCAATTCAGGAATTTAAACATTATCAGTGATAATGATATATCAATGTATATATTTGTGAGAATTCACATCATCAATGCCAACACTAGAATTATAATCTGCATAACACATAACATAGGCTTATAGCAGTTCTAATAACATCTGTACAACCTCAAAACGACCTACAACGTATGCTTCAGCAACACTTATAATACAGGACTACATATTGATGCAAAAAATACAGCTTAATATTCACTATTAACATTTTCAGTATGCCATATTCCACTTCATTTATTATTTGCCTAATGTATATTAAATCCATGTAACACATTCACTGCATTCCTGTATTTCTTCACTGTTTCAGAATCTCATGGGCGTTTGGTTCAATAAATAAGCACACTTATGATAGGGGGATTAAAATCAGATTTTTCTTTACAAGTTACAACTACATCGACATTATAAAGTATAATGTGTCTTTTATTCGCCAAGGAGTATGTTATGAATAATTATATAACAATTGTGTCAATAACATCGAGCTAACCGTGCATTTATAACACGTTTTAGCATGGTTATGTGAAATCAACACGCATCAAGTGCACGTCTTCATTAGGAGATTCCTTTCCATAAGTCAGGTGGTGAAAGGTACGTCTGCTTTCATACAATTAACAATCGAATAAATCAACAAATAAATTAAAAGATGGAATTTTTTCTCAAGTTTAACTGTTGTTTTCATCGTGGAATTGATTAATAAAGCGACACAAATAAACAAATAATCATATAAGTAGCGCAATAGAATAGAAATAATGTTTTCATAGGTGTGATCAATGGTTATTTTACTCACAGTTAGTTTGAGAAAGTATACATTTTAGGGCAAGGGCTATTTTACGCAGTTAGTTCGGGAAAGTATATATTTTAGGGCAAGGACGAAAGCCCTAAAATATCAACTTTCCCAAACTAACTGTGTATAAAATAACAACATTCGAAGGATACAATCTTAAGCGGTGCTCCCGGGCCGTACTTAATGTCTGCCAGAAGAGGATAGAATGAAAGCCTGCAGTAGTTCATTTTTATATAAAAAAAATAACACAGAACTATTTGTCGGAATGATGTCTTGCTTGGCCGGATAGTGAAGCGCCAGCATCGACAGGGGCAGTCCTAATTGGCCAGTGAACAGTTTTCTGGAAACGCTCTCAATAGCACGTCGTTACACGACGGCTAATAAGCCTTGTCGGTCTATATTTTACAGAGTTATGCTCCTTTTTGTGCTAAAGCATTTACAATTGCAGAATTTGGCGTCAATACAGACTTAGCCAGGGAGTTTTGGGTAGCGCAGCTCATGTTCCTCTTGATCGAGATTACATTGTGTTTTGTCAACTTTGTTAACAGGTTGTGGATGAATTGCATCGCTATGTGAACTTTGTCAATGAAAACTACGCGAGCGAACGTGCAAGGCGCATGGAGGAATTCTTTGAGAAACTATATCTGTATGGCATACGGTTGGGTGTGATATCACCGTGTATCAGCAAAAGTAATTATATCAGCTTACGGTAATTCCTCTAATTCCTTTTTGTAGAAAAATATGATCAGAAGTCGTAGTAATTCAATCACCCCCGATTTTCAGTAGATCCCTTTTGTTAAACAAAATGATCACACTCACGCTAAATGTGCCTTTGTTGACGTGCCACTGTCAGTGGCTCTGGAAACAAACAGTGATGGACGTAGTAAGACCATATGTAGCATGTTTGGACCTACAATGAACTAATTATATAGATTGCAACTGTTTATTTGAAGTCTGGAACTTTTAATCTGGGAAAAGATTTCCGAGGTCGTCGCACGAGCTATGAGAACAGCTGGTCGCACGTGGCTGCCATATTGGTAAAGGGAGACTACTCTGTTGTGGTTGGAGGTTTAGCCAGAGTTGCCAGATTTGTCAGCTGCTCGAGTATTGACAAACTCCAATTAGCTGAATTATGTTTAATCAAACCCTGACCACTAGAATATAATTTCAGACAGCTAAAATTTTCACTGACAGATTTCAAACGGTCATTGTTGGAAAGTGGACCCTTGCTGATTCATTCTGACTTTCGGGAATTGAAACTTTTCAACAATTTGCAATAAATCGATCACCCCCCTGTTTCAGCACCTCGAATATCGCTTCCGGTGATCGATTTATTAGGGTAATTACCGTATGTCACTTATAATGGTGCACTTAATATGTATGAAGGTTCCACTTTAGACTATAAATAATTCATTACATGGAATTCTTTTCTCCCCATTGAATATCTCTCTGGGTGTTAATTTAGGATATAAAAATCACCTGTACAAATATTGTATTTTGACAGATTTGAAGCTCTACTTTCTTGTTTTTCCTATCTCCATGTTATATTTTTACCTGCCCAAATTTTTGTTTTTTTATCCACTGAGAAGCAATGAACTGACGCTATTTATTCAACAGTGTGTTAGCTCTATTTACTGAGTTCTGACCTACTGAGAGGGTTCATGTCTCAGCTCACCATGAGCACAATGTACCCGAGTAAAACAGGACTCTTCCTCCAAGTTTGTTTCAGGTGATCAGGAGAGCAATATCACAATGTCCACACTTTCAGCATAATTTGTTTTACTTTTTGAGGCGATTGACAAATAACTCTCCTTGAAAAATCATTTCAGCCTATCACAGACCCTCTAACTGTTATCTGTACAGGTACATGTATTTTGCACTGCAAGGTGCAAGAATAGCATTTTGACTATTGCATCATCTTTAGCGCCATTATAACATGGATATCCTAATAGTGATTCTTGTACCTAACATGTGCGGTGTCAGCTATGTTATAATATTATGTTATTAACCAAGTGTTTTCATATTGGCCTTGTTATAGGTCCGAGGCCTGCCGTATTGGCCCGAGGCCGCAGGCCGAGGGCCAATACGGCTGACCGAGGACCTATAACCAGGCCAATATGAAAACACTTGGTTAATGACATTTTTATTAATTAACTCACCTACAAATTTTTTTATCGATTATAATACATGCATCAAGGAATATTTTAGTACAGCGACTCCCTGTATTTCTTCCTTCACAATAGGCCTATTTCCTATGATTATTATTATGTGCTTTTTGAAGTGCCATTATCGTGGGAAAGTCGATCCCCTCTACAGTAACGCTATCGGAAACGACGGTGACAATCGGGACGGTGAATAGGCCGATCATCTTCAACCTGGGCGTGGGTCTTTAACGTATGAAAAAAGATACAAGCAGACGAAATAATAATTTTATTTGATAAGAACGGTGCAGTAAAATACAACCTTATAACCTGGCGTAAATTTGGTCCAAATCCAGTCCCGATTTGAGGATCGAAGACGTATGATGCTATGGAGACCCTAGTTTTCAACATCATTTTACAGGTGTTTCGACCGCATGATTCCTATCGGTTCTATCCATATGTGAATAACTCTTCTAGCTGCAAGTCTGACATCTTTCTGTTGTAAAATATCACTGTAGTTATCGCTTCGTTCATCAGTGCACTGCTGTAAGTGTTGGATTGCTGTTTTGACGTCTGCTTGTGCATGTCGATTTCGCCCTCGCGTCACTATAGTCTATTTCAGCATGACTCGCCTCACTTGATTCCAAGGTTTGTGTATCGGCACGTACAGCTCTATCAAATATTATCACATAAGCCATTGAATATCCGTTCAAAGTCAGAGAAATCAGTGACATCATTCGGAGAAGATCGCGAATCGAGGATCGTTCATCCTCAGCGATTGGCCCAGCCCATATTGGCCCTGTTTTCCCGTATTGGACCTGCTTTTCCGTATTGACCCGCCTTCCTCATATTGGCCCGGTTTGGGGTCATATCAAGCAGGCCGATTTCTTTGTATTGGATTCATATCATTGATAGTTGATTAATAATGAATGTGGGTAACTGATAATGTATATCCCATACTGCTACTTTCCCACAGGTACTAACATATACCTTTGGTAAGGGTGCATAATTTGGTGATTTCTGATAATTTTCTACAATTCAGCAACTGTTTCTGCTTAAATTTAATAAAGTAAACTGACCTAAATCAGTACAACTACAATGATCGAGGTTTGTTTGACAGATGTGTAATAATTTAATACGTATGTTATCAAATAAGTTAAGACTTGTACACAATTATTTTTAAAAAAAAATTTATAGTGGTATTTATATTCTCGTGATCAAATTTTTCAAAGACTTCCCACATTTTTAGTTTCCCTGCAAAAAATGCTGAATTCTACTTACCAAAATTATGAACAACTTGCAGAACTATTGCGAAATTCCACAAAATATAGCAAAATCAATGCTTTTTTGTCCCAACATGGCCATGACGTGACTAATTCAGATCACAATTTAATGTTCTTAAATTCATTTTTTAAATCAGCAGTGCAGAATTACGCTCATATTGATTCATATTTTTGAGAATGGGAAATTTCAAGCATATTATTAGTTCAACCATCCACCTTATATTGTGTTATTTAAATATCATCGGACTACACATGCTACACGTGGCTAAGGGCATCAACAGTCTATACCTGTACACACATCACCATATGGTACCTGCACACTTAGTGGTCATTCTGAATAGAGCTGCACACGAACTGGCCGCAAAATTATTCAGCCTAAATATTATAACAGATTTATTATCTCCACATTGTACTGTAAGTTTCGAATTGTGACGTTTATCTGTATTTCGTTACAGGTGAGAAAGATAAGAAGTTGCTGATAACAATGACCAAAATGTTCCCTGGCTTGCTGACAATATTGGAGGTTGTTGAACACATTCATTAATCTATCCCCACCTCTTCCCAATAATAGTGATCACTGTCAATCTGAATAAATCGAGATATACCTATTGAATCCAAGGCATACAGACGTCTTCTTTTCTCGTCAATGACGAGATCATCTCTCCGACACAGAGCATCAGTTTGAATCTTTTGTCAAAGGCTCACAATCTGTTTTCTCCAATAGCGAAATGATCAGCACGAATCAGAGAATATCAATTTCAATTGTCTAATGATGCAAAACAGTTGCTTTGCTGCATAAGTTAAGCCTTGGAGCTCCCAGATGTGGTTCAGCGAATCAGATTGTCAGTGTATTTGTGAAACAAATTGTCTCAAGTTAGTTTTCACCTGATGTCGTAGCAATGACAATTAAACATGTGCGAGTGCAGCATTAATTTGCCATCTCAAATTATTCATCGTTGTGTATTCTTGTCCTGAAAACAACTACAATTGGAGTATTCTGTATAGTTACATTACATGCCTGTCATAACATTTATATAATATTACTTCCAGAATGAAGACACCGAGAGAATCCTTCGACAAAAAGAACCAGCCATAGTGGTCACTCCAACTAACATCTTAGTCACTGCTGATGGTTACGTATTTGAGATCTTGAAGTCGGACAGTTGGCCAATGGTAGTTTTCGTATTTCTTGGTGTACACTACACATTCATGCTGCCATATTCGAAGAGTAACGAAAGTTCAATGACATTGAAAGCTCTCCTTCAAATGGAGGTGCTAAATGATAAAACCCACAAAGCAGACATCACAAAAGAGTCGAAAGCTCATGTCAGGAAGTATAAGGACATTATTGGTCAATGAGTTGAAATTTCATGTCAAGTACAAGGACTTTGTTTGTGAATGGCATTTAAGCGTTTCCGAAATTTGATTCATTCTATTATCTCCCTTTGCAGGGGAATAATTGTGTTGTTTCATTTTTACTGTATTTGTTGTCATAAAGTTCAATATAGCTCGTTTCAATATCTTCACACTTCAGAAAACTGTTTTTTTGTGGTTATTTTCTGACTTTCTGTCTTGTTTAAGTTATTGATTTGCCATTGTCTTGAGCACTATATGGTGTTTTCTTGGTCTCCGGTTTTGTAAGGGAAAAATGTCATCATATGTAGCTTATACTCACCAAGAAAACGTCCTCAAATTTCTTGCTCGAGAGAAAAAGTCTTCTCACAAGATTTATAGAACTTTCGATATTATTTCTGTTATTCTTTGGAATGTTGAGCAAGATTTTTTTAAAGAAAGCAATGTGTAATGTATTGAAATATCTTGTTCAGAGTTTTCTTGCCTGAGAAAAATATTCTTGCAATGTATCTTCGCAGACTTGCAAGAAAAAGTAAGAATTAATTTCTTGCTTAAGAGAAGACATTTTGTGACAAATTTTAAGTGAGAATTTTTTTTGTTAGACTCAAGAAAAGGTAAGAAAAAGTGAGAAATAATTTCTTATGGCATGAATCTTAGGTGAGAAAATTATCTTTTCAGACTCGCAAGACAACTTGAGGAAAATTAAGAAATATAAAGGTTTTTTTCTAGTTCAAGTTCATATTTTTTAACATTGTGGGAGAACCCGCGCGATGACGTGTTCTGGAGACACACAAGACCACTATAAAGAAGTCACAACACCCAACATGAGGAAGGATGAAGAAGATATCCGCTCAGTGAAATCTATTATATTGAGCTGGATGTACCCATTCGATACACATACTAATTTGGTGTCCATCGCTTCAGGGGTTGTGGCAAGTAAAACAGATTACTTGCTGAAGGCACAGAAGAAGGGTCGTTCGACAAAATCTGTTGAAATTCGTTGAAGCGTGACCTCTTCGACACGATCACTAAACTGAAGCTCCAAATATTCAGCTCTGTACATACGAAAACAAAGTTGGGGAGAGACATGCCGAAATCCGATCGAAACTTGATCAACACTGCTAGTTGTTGTCCAAACCAGAAAAATGAATATGAAGGGCATAATATGTCACGAGTTAGGCCCCTTCCTTGTTTTCTGGCAAATCATTTTGAGAAGCTGATCAAAACAGAAAAAACCGGTGCTGCAAAATATCAGCGTAATTTGTTTCTTTTGTTTGCCCAGGTAGGCCAATTCTGATAATCACATATGTTATCAGGAACATAGATGTATTTATCTACAATATTGATCAAAACTTTCACACTCACAGCCCCTTGACACTAGCAATAGGTAATTCAATGGTGACACCTGTGACAACTTAGCAGATTTTCACCACAAATAACTGAATGTAGACCGGTCAGTGGCTATCTCTAATGAATAGGGATAATTGGTGCGTGAAACTCTGTTCCCATCAATATATAAGTGACTCCCATAATTGCTTGCACTATTGTTAACTGGGAGGTGAATTATTTTCATTTATCCAGACAAAGGCGCACTTGGTGTTTGGAATATTCGGTCGATAAAATTGTATATATCTTATTTCTAATTAATCTAATTGGAAGAATCAAACGGAAGGTCAGCTGATCTATTTCACCTAGGACGAGGAAGCAAAGTGGTCTAATGTAACCTCTCCGAATATATTGTTGGTCATATATTTAATGCTGTAAGCTTAACATTTTATGTTAATTTCACAATTAAATATTTCTCTAGTCATTGTCTACATTTTTCAAATGTCCGAAAAAGTAATTTTAATTTTAATTACAAGCGTCTAGTCCGTCATTCATAATCCAGCCGTCGTCCATTAGAGAATATCCGCGACCAAATCCAAAGACCTATTCCATATTCCATATAACAGTATTAGCGCCAAATTCAAAAAGACAATCATAGTATACAAAAACATAGGCTTGTTTCCTGCAAGAGAGAAGCGGTCAACAGTTTTCAATGATGCCGGCAAGACATCATGATGTTCCAAAAATATCAAATCCGTATCACTGATCAGTATTCTTAATCCATAAGAATGGACGCAGACGCAGCTGCATATCTAATGAGCATACATTGGTTGTATCAATTTGGTTGAAACTGACGAAGAAATGTCTTTCAAAACGCAGCGGATTTTACAGCCAAGACACATTTTCAAACAATTCTATCTAGAAATCATGCTCAAACCTTCTGACCTCTACCCTGCAAAAGACTGGATAATAAGCTAGATTCCTTCGCCAGTATATACCCACTGCAACAGTTTGATCGGCTGCGTTGAGTTTGCAAGGCAGACATTAACCTTGCCATTCCAAGGGTTCGCCGTGTAGCACTGAGAATGGGTCGTTGGATGGGGCATTAAGGGCAGGCGGTTATAATCAACTCGATACACATCTGCCAGAGACCAGGATCTGAAGATAACACAACTAAAGCACGAAGCATGTTTACACTATCTATTGGGCCTACGACGTAGGATTAGAGGGGCCCTATCTCTTGGACTATCATGATGTGTCATTTTTCGCTTAATTTGCAGCTCACAATATACAATCTCAGAAGAAGACTTACGAAGCTATCGCTCTGGATTAGTTGATTTGAATAACATTGCATATGAAACATCATGCACACATTCAGGATAATGATAGGATAATGTTTAAGCCTTTATTCATGTGCCGTTTAATTTTGGATATGGGTTTTAATCTACAGTGCATTATTTCCCGAACTAAGCTATTTGCACCATAGCTAATCATTTCAAGCCTATCTGAACTAACTCGTATAATTCTCCACTCGAATAATTTTGGGACAATTGAAAATGACGACCATGGTGGCCATCTCAGTCTTTTATTTTGACATGTATTGTCAGACTGTGGGTATTTCGTCACGCCACAGTAGAAGTATCTGCCAATTTTGAATTCTTAAAAATAACTAATTCCATTCCCAGACGTGACTTGTGATCCTAGCCTTGAATGAGCATCCGTGCGTCCGTCTGTACCACTGAGCAGTAGTATGAAAGGAACTGTGCCTGGGTTTGTGCGTCCGTGCCACGTGGTGATATCTTAGAAATGATGCCCCGTAATTGTAGAGGTGGGGTTCGGTGGAGGGCGTGGGTGAGAAAGGTGTGACGCAATCGCCCAATATTTTGTGACCTACGCTCTGGCAACAGCTTTTTTGTCTCAAAACAGCGATTATTATGGTTTGACTTGGCAGAAAAATAAGAGAAAGGGTGTTTAGTTTGATGTCGCGCTCAGCAAGGCAGAGAACTAATTGTTATTTTTGTATGATTGATATTATGTTTTAGCATGATGTTCAGCTTGATGTGACCGCATGCGGTAGGATTTATGAAGATCAGCAACGTTTGCTTGTCAGACAACACAGAATACATTATGCCATTATGCATGTAAATAACTCATATCGCTTCATAGCTGATTGTTTTGACCTCAAGTTTGCGTAGTTTACCCTGCTAAACCTCATTAGCAGTTGTTAGGTCTGGAAACTGGTATTTTGCAACGTTTGCAACCGAATGGTGCACATTTATGCAAGCAATAGCGGGCACACATTCGTTTGAGCATATTTAGAAAATCACAGATATAGAAGCTTCAAATTGCGAGCATGCAAATACAACTTTGACACGCCATCGATCTAAGCATTATCAGCAGACAATTTGGGTCTAATTTTAAAGCTACTTGCCCATAGCAAGTGCCAGATCGGGCATTCAATATTCAGCCCTCGTCCATAAAAAAGTTTCCGCGTCAATAATTGAAAGACTCATTTATAACCCATGTGAAACATCATACGCATATTAAGCATTGCGACCAAATTTACGTTGTCACGTTTCCTTTCTAATATTGATTGTGAACTACACTTCTCGACATCATAGTTTATCATTCTGGGGCCACGGGTGAATGAACAATTGAGATCACGAGGGGTCATCTTTGTTGTTAACATTTTTCGAAGGATTTCCTTCACATTAAATTGGCCCTTTGAAAATATCAGGCTTTTTTTGCAGCAGCTTATTCTGACAAAAATTTCTTCGCTGTGATGAAGTTTTATTAATAAATTCAACGTGAAGTTGCTCTTTATTTATACACGAAGATTGTAGTAATGGCAAAATGCTTCTCGGGAATTTCTATACAATGTCATTGTTTGAAGAATTCGCCTTTCCTTGTATTCAATGTTGGAGATTATTGGTCATCATCCCGGTGGTGGGACTCCGCCTAATGGACAACAACCTCCTCCTATATTTGGTGAGCCACCTATAACGAAATAAAGATGTGGAAATTGATATGAAGCTGTTGAAGTCTTCCCCTGATACGGTGATACGCAGAAAGTCAACGGTTAGGTAAATAAATTAGCGCCAAGGGATACATGGGATGTATCCGCTTGAGATAGACGTGGGAAACGGAACATTTTCCACACCAAGCCAGTCCATGTAAAGATGTATGAACTGTGTCGCATGTTTATATAGCTTAATGTCACATATTGTAATAATGACGTATACCAGTTGAACAACTGTGAAGCATACATATATAGCCCAGTGCTGTGAAGGAGATTGCTTATATTTCTAACATGTATGACTTAATTCTAATTTAAATACTTTAACCTGTTACAAATACAGACGTGGTTGTAGACGTTAAATTATGGGAACAAATCAGTGGACTCTGAAGGCCCGACATCTAAGTTATCTGCTCCCTCGTATTACCTAATGTTTCGCTAGCATTGATTGAGCAAAAAAACCATAAGGCATACTATGTGTGTTGTAAGACGGTCGAACTATGAAATGTGAATAACTTTTACATCTGTAAAGGGGTGGAGGTTCACAACTCATTTCTTTGAATTGGAGGGCTGTGGTAGTTTCAGTGGTGTTTCATTGTGTTAATCCATGACGCTTTGAGTCGGTGATTCATATATCAAACCTACATGAATATCAATTACAAAATGAAATATCCGAGTAGTCCAATTTTTAGTTTTCTGTGTTTTGATTCACTAAAACGACTGAACATTCGCCAGATAGTCTCACTTTTACAAGATAATAGTTAACTGTTTTAATCCTATCAACCATCATATCAACTTCGTGACATTTTATAATCCTGGGTGTAACTAATCATTGAAAATAATACAAAAAATATGAACGCAATTTTGGCAAAATGTGAAAATTAAAAAAAGATGAACACGATTTTGGTAAAAAGCAGTTAAATTTATCATTTTGGGTACGATTAATCAATTGTCCATACAACTATGATTTCGGGGTCTTTTGGGTGCTTATACTTCGTATGTGGTTACATTATGGTAAAATGTGGCAACTAGTCAGAACTTCCACTCCCACACCTGATGTTACAAGCCAAATGGATCATGACAGTGGTAGGGTTCCAAAATGGGGGGAAAAGCCGGTCGCAGAAAATTCAACTGCCAGCAAAAATGTAGATGTATATGCAATACATTGAATGAACTGTTTCTTTTCCAAAGTGACACGGTCTATGATATATTTTCCCTAACAGAAACATGGACAAATCCGTCAGTTCAGGACACCGAAACATTCAACGAACAATTGTATAAGCCTCACAGACGTGAGAGAGAGAGACGACAAACAGTAAGATGGAAATTGAAGGAGGTCTCTAATTGCTGTGAGGATACTATTCCCTCCATTCCCTCGACGATACCAGGAGACAAATGGAGACAACTTATGGGTCGACATTTCAATGAAATGCCACAAGCTTTTGGATGGAAGTGTTTATTTTGTTCCGGATTTTGTTTTGTCGTCTATCCAGGAATGTATGGAGTCCACGAACAAAGTTATTTTTCATGGTGCTGACAACGATATAATGTTACTCATGCGATATTTCATTATGTCGGGCCAAATAATCCGGCAAAATAGGATAGACGGCCGCTGTGAACATATCTTACGAAGCGCCAAATCTGAAAGACTTTACCAACTCATGGCTGAATACGACCTGAAGCAGTGGAATATCCACCCGACTTGTGGAGACAATGTTCTAGATTTAGCTCTTGCGAATTTCGCATTGAATGACCTTGAAGTGTGCTAGCCAGCTGTGTTTTCTATTCACAAAGCTTTGAGTTTTAATTTCCGCCATCCCGTTTCATAATGAGCGAATGGCACTGAACGGCTTGTATACGATTATAAGAAAGCGCATTGTAATCACTTACGTCATATCTATCCTTATACCCCTGGTCCACAGATTTGTCGATGACGTAGATGACTTTGTACAATACTTTTACGATTACCTGTATGAAGATATTGATGACTCCATACCAAAGGTGAAAGTCAAAAACAATGAACATTCGTAATGATTTGACAACGATTTGATCAGCGTGTTACGTGACAAGGAGAAGGTCTGGAAGAAGTTTAAACAGACCAAACAGCCCGTTGGTCAACATGCGTTTTGCCAGACTACGGGCAACTTTTTCTAATCTGAAGAATTTTCAAATATTCTGAATATCGTTCTCAGTTTGGAAACGAGATAACTGAGACTAGTAAACGCCTCTGGAGTTACGATATAAGACTAAATGTTCGTCAATTCCTACGACTATGCATTACTAAGTCTTAACTGCTGACAATCCAGAGGACGTTGCAAATTTTTAATCAGTATTTCTTCTCTGTCTTTTCGTATATGGATGTTAGTGAGTTACCAGAGATGAGATATATAATTAATGATCAGTTACAGTATGTATATGTCAGAAACACAGATACACATGAAGCCTGTAAGCCTGCTAACATCTCCGGTATTCTTTTAAGAAAATGCAGGGAAAAGCTGGCCAACCTCTTTTCTGTTATTTTTTCCAAATCTCTCTCATCTGATATCTTCCCAACATATTTTAAGAAAGCGAATGTTAAATTCGCAAAGGCGGTGATGAACATCTTCTCAACAATTGTAGGCCGATATGATTGTTACACTATTCACTGAGGTATTTGGAAACTTGTACAGGGTCAGGTTTACGAATTTGTGAAAAATCATATCAATGATCATCAACATAGTTTTGTAAATGGCGGATCCACGTGAATCCAATAGATGTAGCCTATATTGATTTTTCCAAAGCGTTTGATTCGGTGAATCATCAGCTTTTGCAGCGTAAACTTTGCCATTAACTTATGTTTGTTAAATCCTACTTAACTTGTAGAGAACAGAAAGCAGTTTTAGCGGGTTTAGATCAGATCTCTCTCTCTCTGTTTTATCAGGCGTTCCACAGGGCTCAATTTTAAGACCATTAATGTTTATATTGCATAAATGATCTACTCACAGGTTTAGAATGTTGTTCGATTGAAATGCGTTCCGACGAATCACAGTTTTACAAACAAGTGACGTGTTCTGACGATTGTAAAGTTTTTCGAAAAATTCTCGAACGTTCTAGGCTGGTGTTTTAAATGGAAACTGTTTATAAATCTAAAGTGTAAAGACGTATTGTCCGGGATTTCGATTATATTTTAGATAATGTCGTACTGAAGAAGGTGAAGGAAATACAAAATCTATGTGTTGTACTGTCTAGTTCTCCACGTTTTAATAGCCATATTGACGAAGTTTGTACAAAAGCTTTCAAAATGGTTGATTTTAGCAATCGCTCGTGTTAATCTTTTAAATCACAATAATCTGTTGTATACTTGTACAATTCTTTAGTTCGTAATCGGCTCGAGTATTATACACCAGTATGGTCGTCTTACACGAAATGTTATCATGGTTATATAGACAAGATTCGACGAGTAAATAATATTTGTTTTTATCTATGTATGTTTTTATCTATGTATGTTTTAAACTAATATAGATTATTCTTAATATTCTTACCACGAAAAATGCAATCTTTCTGTTAAGAACCATCGTGTATTTTTTTACTTCTCCTTTCCTATAATGTATTATGTTATACGTTGTAAAGCACCTATTTATTAAGTGAACTACCATTTTACACATGAGGTTGGTACTTATGGGCTACACGTAATGAGCGAAGTAGTTCGGATGTTGATAGTCCAACATATCTTCATGTCATTGTTAAAACTAAGCTTGCAGCATGTTACGATTACATTTTATACTAGATCAATATTTGACCATATAAGCGTTGTCTAGTAACCAGATTAATTGTTGTATTTTGCTCAATGTGCAGATATTGTGACTAATATACTCCATAGGGCTAGACTTCGCTACTTCCTGCGCACATCTACCGACAACTTTCTTGTCACAAGAATGCAGAGATGGGGGGAACCCCTAAAATTCAATCTTGACAAAACTATAACAATTCAATCTGCAACGTACGCATATATAACACGATATGAAATTACAGCATGTACATACGAACGAGCGGACTGCTATCCTCTAGATGGCAGGTGAAGAACAATCATTTCATCTGATCATTAGGAAAGAGATTCTTCAAGCTACAATGTATGAAGATATGCGTGAAGACATTCGGAAGGTGTGGTGGAAAAAAGTACGAGCGTCTTCTTTGCTTACTTGTTAAGTATACAAGTTTATATCTCATGCGCTTTAATATCTATAACGCATAAATAATCTGTAACCTCTATTTATCAGGGTTATATGTGATAAAGACATATTTATACTGCAAGAACTACATTCGAACTAGCTAGTACATTGAGTGCATACGTATTTAATCTTACAGATTCTGTCCAATTAATAGGCCCTCTATCGTGTCTATACTTTAATATTTTGTTGCTTTTTTCTATAATAATTTACGCTAATTTGTTTTAAGTCAATCTGCATGGAGTGTTTTTCGTGAGCTGTATTGAACTTCATGTCCGTTGATGAGTTGAATAAACAAATGAATAATTAGGTTAATTACCTGACGGAGAATATACACATACATCGTTGATAGAGTCAAATGAGATTTCGAAGGAAGAGTGCTGCGCGTTTAGAACCGCACAATACGTCTGACCGTCCTTCACCTGAACAGTGTGATAACAAAAAATCTGGTTCACATCCGGAAAGAAAACCGGCAAAACACATAAGGTCCCGCCACGAACTGCAATGAAATGAACAAAAGCGTGTTAGTCATAACGACCTGGAATATAATGTTATTAATCATTTGTTTTCATATTGACCTTGTTACAGTAGCAAGACCAATATGAAACATCTGATTAATGATAATTTTATTAATTAACTTTTCTGAACATATGTAACACGATGTTTTCAGAACATAGGCTATGATAACCACGGCTTGTGAGATCAGAGCAGATCCGTGTCACTTCATATGGTTTGTTCTTTTATTAAACATTTGAAAAAAACGATTAGTTGCATTATTAATTGGCAGAGGAATCCGATAACGCTCTTTGAAACGCTTCGAATTTGATCACGATACTGTGCATGCTGTCTTTATCCGGTCGACATTGCAAAATCGATGTTTTTGTCGTTTGAACTTGGGGGAGCAGTGTTTATGTGACATCTTTGATTTTATTAGTAATATAACAAGCAATTTTCATGGAACATATAAAGTTAAAATGTGTTGAAGGGCGGTCATGTCTACTGTCTGTATTGGACTACCTTTTCTTCGATGCCGTATGAGCCGTTTCACGTTTATATCATTGACAGTTAATTAATAATAATGAATTTAACGCCGTCTCACACAGTTGATCAAGCTGGTTGTACACAACAACAGGGATTTGCTCATTGTTGGACGTGGGTTTGTCGGCGACATGGGGAATGGATGTCTATAAGATGTATCATGGATCTAGCTGCTGTTCTGCTCGCCATGGGAAACAGGAGTGTATATGATCCTATACAAAGGAATGAACGTAATTTATTGCTTGGTTGTACTCCCGATATTATGTAGCATTATCATAGTTATAATTATCAGCTGTAAGTTTTTATTATTTTGTTAAGCAGTGAGCAGTGTTTCATTATTGGCGCGGAATCAACTGTGTCACACAACAAATCGTATGAGTAAATATGGGTCAAGAAGGGAGGGGGAAGTGGCACCTGAATTGCGAATACTGAACGGCGTGCCTTTTGTTGCCGCGAGCAATCCATTTCGCACATTCCTGGATAATTTCGCAGATCTTGGTACTCATACCTTCACCACAGTGTGTCTTCTGCACTAAACCAAGCATATTTCTTTCATTTAATCCTTCTCAATAACGTTTTTGCATGGATGACTTTTTGTCTGATGGGACTGAAAACAGCAGGAGAGCAACAGCTTTACGCTCTACTCTGCAATTCATAGAAGAGTGGTTTGGGTGACGAGAAGAGTGATTATGTTATGTGATACCCGATTGCCATCATTGACGGGAGTTTTCCACTACCATGAAATCTAGCTGAGAGCGTGGTGCATAGCCGAGTCAGCGAAAACGTACTGAAATCAACATGGCTCTAACCTTGTCGTGCGAAAAAAAGCATTTTCAAGTGATGTCGCGACGTGTCTCTTGCTGTATTGAATACCGCGAAGGCTATTTTTCAGATGTGATTGTAAATTGGCCTTTGTATGCAACACTCATTATCCAATATAATCGAAAGGGTTTTTTTACCTTCATGCCTTCAACGATTTCAACCAGAGATGTACCCAAGGACACATTGGTGCCTTTGTATTTAGTCATGGATAAGAAACATAGTACTTGGAAATACTAGAACATATATTCGCCCCCAATGCCCTTCCTGCACAAACATTTTTTTTCTCGTATTTTCGGTATTTCCGCTGACACCACCGGTATCTGGGTTACTAAATCGAACAGTGATGTAATGTATGAGGAGTTGATCTGCATATTTCGGATTTGTCGCCTTCAGTTCGCCATAGCTACATACGATTGACATAAAAATCTAGATACATAACTTTTATCCTTCCACTATTTCGTACTCACCACGGCATAGCAGAATTGTCAAATTCAAAACAATTACAGAAATAGTCTTAGTAGTCATCCTACTATAAAAGACGTAGCACGCTGATCCTCTGTCACTGTGGATTCTTTGAACAGTGATGTCGCCCGGACTTTTATTGAGTTGTATGTATTCTACAGGAGTGGACGAAAATCGACTTTCTTTGGAAATCGTTGTTTCTTTATGCGAAAATTGTATATGTTTCCGCGCTCAAGTTCAAGCAGGAAACAAGCTTATGTTTATGTATACTATGATTGTCTTTTTGAATTTGGTGCTAATACTGTTATATGGAATATGAAATAGGTCTTTGGATTATGGACGCGGATATTCTCTAATGGACGACGGCTGGATTATGAATGACGGACTAGACGCTTGTAATTGTACATCGCGTTCTTCATTAGCTTTATTTATTTTCATTTGCCCATTTCATCAATCTACTAAAATAGTTTGGAAAGCTGCAACTATGGACACACGATACGATAAATAATGAGGAAACGTTTCTCATCATCCTTATCATATCAATTATCATGCGTCCATCGACTGCCAAGTTTATTCACTCACAGCTGGATATCTCGGTCATTTAATATTTAATTCGTTGGCATGTGTTTCTTCTATATGACCAGGCAGCCCAATTCATATAAGAACATGTGTTCACTTGGATATAGAGGCGTATTCCAACCAGATTTATTGAAACGTTTAATACACTCAAGATATACAAATAGCAATAAGGCTTCCAGTTATGACACGTGTGACAGTTTAGCAGTATCTCATCAACACATACGCAAGTGTAGACTAAGTTAACTGGAAGGTGAATTGTAGACAGTGGGGGGCGGGGCAATGCAGGGAAAATGAAATCTGCTAAAAAACATTGAGTAGAAGTTGCCAACCGGTCGTATTCGATTCCTATGATATCCATCTATGAAACGGGCTCGGTTGGCATCTCGACAAATTAATTTAGGCGCCAAGCTGAGGTCAAAGTAAAATAAATATGGCGAATTTAAATTTTTAAACATAAGATGTGATAACTGAACTGGCTCTAGCATTCAATAAGCTAGTCCTAATCGGTGCCCCTTATATCATTGTTCGAAAATGACCCAACTGGCATCTCGATAATATGACCCTATCGGTCAATTTAAAGTCAAATGCTGTCAAAATCATAAAAGATCGACTGTTATACATTATCCGGATATTTCTTTTATTTATTTTTCACAGTTCTTCATTCAGATCACGTTATCAAAGGAGTTGACAAGCTTATGTAGTGATTTGTAGCGATTCTAATTTGAAAACTTTTAGTCCGACTTTGCATTTCTAAAACAGAACATGGAACCAGAAGTATTCTTGCCATACCAAAGGTTGGTACATGCTGCTGGACACTGCATCACTTACGAATCTGTCCTCCGTCCAGATACTCCCATTGCGAAAAATGTTGTTTCTCGGTACTTAAGACAGAAAGGAGGTTGCCGTTTCACGAAATTTTTGTCCCCTGTTTGGATATGGCCGGTAGGCAAATGACAATATTAACTTTCTCGAGGAGACTTGATGACAACGGCATCTTTCATGCTTCACAAACTGAAGCATCGGAGTGGAGACAAAGGTCACCATCAATCCAGAACGCGCTTCCGTTTCGTGACAACGGAAGTTCCATGAGCCCAAATCAACCAGAACCGGCGTTCAAAAACAAAGTAACCCTCCATTGTTTCGAATCAGAGAAGCAAGGGACATGGGTTGGATCTTTGCAAGGTTATCATAAGCCAAGTTGGAGCAATTTCAGCCAACGTGAGCCCACTTGTGAGTCACCTAAAACGGTCGTGGGGTATCTGCCGATCATAAACGCTCATGTCCATGAATTTGATACATCACATTATCTTATCAACTGGGTCAGATGCACAATGAAAACATATGACGAGCAGTTGTACTGTAAAGCCAAGGTGTTGCAGTGTCAATACCCGAATGAATGCAGAAGGTAGTTATTTTGCAGGGAGGATTTCATGTGCAAATGAACTCTTTCAGGGTTGTTGGGCTACGCATGGCATCAGACCGAAAATCACTTCCGGGTCGGAGCCCACGAATTACATTGTTAAGAAATTTGAGAACA
Source organism: Hanleya hanleyi (assembly GCA_036873755.1). Taxonomy (NCBI): domain Eukaryota; kingdom Metazoa; phylum Mollusca; class Polyplacophora; order Lepidopleurida; family Hanleyidae; genus Hanleya; species Hanleya hanleyi. The sequence goes on from JAVTVY010011371.1 coordinate 37,102, forward strand.
GATCTTTGAGGATTTCATATGCTTAATTCAGCATTTTTGATAAATCGGATATTTCAAATTGCAGAAGAGGCTTTAAACTGTACATCCTGGTGTTGATTTGGGCCAATTTGGGCAAAGCATGGTGGAGGGAGACGATCAATGAAGGGTTAGAAGGCTCCCTGTTTACAAGTTGAATGACATTCGGTAACATCGGTCAGCTGTCAATGGCAGAAAGTTTAAATTTCCATGGCCTGTTCTAAAATTTCCAAGGCCTTTTCTATCTAGTTCTTACGTAAGACATTTTGAATTTTTAACTATCCACGTGCATTCGACATGATCTGAATTTCTTGAAATCGCAGCACAATACTTTTCCCAAAAAAGATTTAACTGCTTACAGGGCTCTTGTTTACAACTTTGACAGAAGTTTATACGTAAATTCATCTGAAACCAGCTATAAATCTAGCTTTGTATGGAGTTTTATGCATTTTGGGAGTTCAATAATCTTGCGGATATATCGGTATGAGTGGTAAGAAAGAGAATACCTCATTCCTTTAGAAACTGCTTGTTTTTGTTGGAGATATTTCTTCAGAGTAATTCCAGTAGAGGATTAAGTCGATATAGAAGCAGGTGGAATTGCTATACTCCACTCCCTAACCAGCACCTGGTAATAGTAATATTTACTTATAAACATTATACTATTTGGGGCCTTGTCTGCTGGAACAAAAAAAAATTCGCTTTGAAGATCTGCAAACACTTCGTGCACCATGAGATCTCTCAAAATCTATTTTCTTTTGGGAAAGGTATTTTTGACGATGCCTTTGGTAAGATTCAACCAGTCGGCGAGTACTGTAGGCTCTACATTTTCTCGTGTTGACTACTGAACCACGTACTGTTCAGTCGCGCTAATGATTATCTTTTGATCAGCCATGAGATTGACTTTCCTTGGCTCTATATTTTGGTCGCTTCATCGGGAGTATTTCAAGGTCCATATTGTACACTATATCAAGGTTACCTCCCACAATGTCTACATGGTTTATACAGGACTTTCGATGACTGTCAGTCACATGCGTATGTAATGGACGTTTATTCATTCCAGTCAAACTCTTTGGTCACTTTAGAGTAATTACAATTAACACTTGCTAGGATTCAGTGTACTGGTAAGAAATACACGTCGGTAACGAGATCTTAAATAATGAAGTGCGAACCTCTGGATCATTCAGAATTCTGGGATGTTAATTATATCCAGTGCTTTATCCAAATACATTAGTTTCAAGAATATCCTGTCTTGGGTTGGTTCGATTCTTTTCACTGGACGATATTATCGAAAGTGCGCTATATCTTGCTATATTTTTGTTATCATTGATGGTATTTTGTATTCGGATGACTCAGCCTGTCGGACTTCTTTGGTCAATTGATTTAGGATCCTCAATAGTAGTGCATATAGTAATATACGCAAAGTGTGTACACTATTGGGCGTGTTAGATAAATCCACTAAGTAGTTCACAGTCGTGGAGCATGATCGCAAGCCAAAACGTTCTGGAAATATCCAGAAACCTGGCTGAAAGATACAATGGGAGTGAGGGGTCAAATATCGAAGGAAACAGTAATCTTGAGCTGGAAAAGAAATCAAAATTGTCTTAATGTTGATATAGAAAAATATATATTTATGCAACTAAGTTTGATCACGAGACTCTTAGATGGAAAGCTTTACTGAATATCATTTACATGTACTACTGCATTGAATATTTTGCAGCCAAACTTTCGGAGAATGTTATGAAAAACAAGAAAAAATAGATACTGTTTGAAGAATTCTTTAAATTATTTCGGCAAAATGAAGAGTGAATTGCTTCAAATAGGTTGTCAGCATCAAACAAATAAGATATAAAATGGTATCATTAATAATATTGTGCAGTTATCAGAAAGAATTCGGATGCAGAGTGTATGTAGATACTTACATTAACTACAGAATTGTGTCCACGTGGGATTCACGTCGACTCTATACTGCCATCCCTCCAAAGATATAATAAAACGTCTTAGTAAGCTCATAACAGTCTATTTCTTTTTTTTTCACATCAATATCGTCACATCACTTTTCGGATACCACACGGCAATGTACTAGACTCTAGGAGCATTGAATAGTGATACGGATTTGATGATCAGAATATCAATTGATCTTGTCTGCATCATTTAAATCTGTTGACCGCTTCTAATATTATTAATGAAACAGGCCTTTGGATTATAGACCTTTGGAAAATCTTAATAGACGACGGTTGCCTAATGGATGACGGATCTGACGCATTTATTTATCATTCTAGATTCGCAGGTGACTGCATAATTGCGGGCACGAGAGATCAAGTCACAGAGGAACATACATGTATATGCAGCTGATTTCCCGCCTGCTTTGAAGGAGTTCGTTCACATTCAAGTGCGCTTTCCTTACAACATAGCTTGTTATTTCAGGCCTTTCTTCAGCCTATTTTTCTAAACCCATGAATTTATGGAATGTAAGAATGCCCGCAAGCAAAATCCTAACCTTAACGGTGTTTACTCCCTTTTACCAAATAGGTAGGTAGTTGGGTGGTAGTTGAAGATATTTCCCGAGTCTTCAACACGTTTCCTCGATCTAACTTTTAGCTTCTATCAAATAGCAATTCGGTGACAGTACAACGGTCAGATTATCTTTTTATACAGCAGCCGTTTACTTCGACACAATGAAAATATCTCAATACAACACCCTATTTTACAGATTGAACCGAAACAATGTACGCATAATCTTGTTTCAAGAGGCACATTAGAAATTCCCAGTTGATAGTCATATTTTCAAACAGGAGGATTTCTCTGACTCTCGGCACAACGCACAGTGTATCCTTCCATAGATACAGTTTTCAAGGAAAAACACTGCGGGGTTGGGGAGGAATGTGTAGTAATTTGTCAAAGCGGGGTTAGGACTTAGGGATAGGTATGCTCCTTTACTATCCCGTTCGTATACATTAAGCTAATGAACCAGATGAGATTTTATGACCAAAATATGAAATAGTGTAACAGCGGTTTTAGGGAGAAGTGTTTATCTAGTTGAATTTCGCAGCGAAATGTATGTGTACGGATATGGAATAGGTATGCTCCTTTACGATTGCGGTTCTTTTAAAATTTATGCATATAATGATCGATTTTTCTTGAGCGCTATGGTAAGTAGCCAAATGTCGAAGCGGGGTTAAAGGAATAGAAAACCCTAAGGCGATGCATACGAATATCAAAAGAATTATATCATTAGTATTCGAAAAACAAAACAAATCAGCTTTTCTAGTAATTCCGAATGAATGAGGACATTTTGAACATCAGAGTTATTGCCCAGAACAAGAATCCGTGGAGGTCGCCATTTCAACAAGCCTGAGAGCCGTTAGCCAATGAACATCCTTTAAATATCACCTGACATTATTTCTGTGACGTAGTTGGGCCCTAGGCAGAGTAGCTAATAACATGGAGATCAATTGTAAATTATTGTGTCGATGGCCTTTGACAGATCGGTGGACCTTTCTTTAGGCTCCGAGACGATTATGAGGATCGTGATATATGAATGTCGAATTGATATGCAGGTTGACATGTGGGATTTTGCATATGATTTCACAAGCTCTCTTTCTGAGGCAAGAATATCGGGCCACATCAACCGATAGCAGTTGAAGAAACGCTGCTAATGTTGCCGTCGTTGTTGTTCAATGCTTTACCTTATGGGATAGAGCCTGGATGACAACGGTATATTTGTCGCAGCGCAATCTACATAAAAACAGTATGGCCCCTCAAACGTCACAGTCATTCCAACATGTCGCAGATCATAAAGTGTTAAAGTGAACGATAAATCGGTGTTTATTCAGCTGTAGAATTTTGTTAATTTTTTCTACGGATGTTTTTGGAATCGGATGGCATAATTCTGTCATGTCGAGGACGAGTTTACGCAGAGTTTACTATTCCTTTAACATCGCGTTCAGCAATATCTCAGCCATATAGCGACGATCAATCAAAATTCCAAGCACTCAAGTCAACAACCCAGTAATCCAACACATTAAAACATTTGTAACAAACCGCTTTCTTTCAAATAACTTGAAAATAACCCTCATCCGACCAAAAAGATCTTCTAAAGTAATTGCTTGATAAAAAGAATGTCTTACAATCTTAAAATCTATACAGTCGACAAGAATATGTTTCACTGTGAGATATTCATGGCATGGAATACACCTTGAGACTGGCTCTTTTTCAGTAAATGTTCGTGATTATGGCTTGATCGAAACGTTTCTGCCTGTTCAGATGAGTGTAGCCTACAGTTATTTTGAACTCCTGAAGTTTGTTATTATTCACAGCATCCCATAAAGATCTCACATATGTAGAGATAGAGGGTCTGAAATCAATATATGGGATTCCATCAGGATCAACCTTATTATCTAGGGCTGCCTTAGCCATTCTATCAGCCTCAGTATCACCTCTGATGCCAACGTGACTAGGCAACCAACAAAACACAATATCAATCTGTTGATAAAATCTACACTCATATAATTGTAGAATATTCAAGATGGTCGGATGAGTTGAAGTTCCACTTTTGATCGCTTGAAGGCATGACCGTGAATTTGAGAACATGACATTTTTTGCTTTTAGTGGACCCAATACATTCCAAAGCCGACAATATAGCTTTTGCTTCTGCAGTGAATATCGAAGGATCAAAGCTGTTTTCGTAAGAGTGTGTGTTAGTGGGTTTTCAAAGCGGGGTTAGGGAAAAGTGCATGGCATTTCGAGTGTGCTTTTGGTGGAACGTAAATGTACGTAATTTTCAAACCGTGGTTAGGTAGAAATGCATGTCTAATACGTTTGAATGCGGGATGGGGCGAGGGTTAAAGAGGAACGTACTTGTAGCTGATTATCAGAGCTGAGCTAGGGAGGAGTACGTCCAGTCGAGTGACAAACCAGAGTAAGGGGGGAACGCACATGTGTCTGATTATCAAAGCAGTATTGGAGGCGTATTTGTCTGATCGGGTTTCAAAGTAGGGCTAAGGATGAATGTATGTGTAGTCGAGTTTAGGGAGGAGGGTATGTCTAGTCGAGTGTCAAGCGGTGTTATGGAAGAGTGGGAGTTAATTGGTCAATCGGGGTTAGGATAGAATGTATGTGTAGTCAAAGCTGGCTCGAGGGGTAAAAGTAGGAATGTATGTCTAGTTGTACCTGATTATCAAGGCGGGGTTAAGTAAGAGTATCTATACTCGAGTATGTCGAATCAGAGTTACGGAGAAGTGTAGATTAATGTATATCTCCATTGTGCCATTGCAATCTTTTATAGAGAAAATAAGGAATATTTATGACAAGAAATGAAGCCAATATACTGTTGTATGGAATATGGAATAGGTCTTTGGATTATGGACGCGGATATTCTCTAATGGACGACGGCTGAATTATGGATGACGGACTAGACGCTTGTAATTCATTCCAGAGTGCAGTGTCAAACTGCCGCTTTGAACAAAGATGTTCTGCAATTGTCCGTTGCATTCTGCCGTGTAGAGAAAACAGTAGTATATGTGCAAAGAAATGAAGCTCTTAAAGAAGTAGAGGACGTTCAATTCTATGGGCTGTGGTATATTCATCATGTTAATAGAAAATAATACATTAAGCAAATTGGGGGCCACCGTGCCGGTTATGAAATTTTTTGGCAGCCGTATGTATGTCTACCATTGAATAGGCATAACACTGAATACATAGGGAAATTTTACTGTTTTCTTTGTTGAGGCTCATTAAATCAAATTCATCGTGTCATATTTCCCCACTTTTGCTAAATAATACTGCGCACAAGTAGTTCTCGTTGAATATGTGATACAAAACCGTAGTGGTCACCATGCTTTCTCAAAAAATAGTAGCAATCTTATATATAAATTGAGCGTTTCGAAGTGGGGTGAGGCTGGGGAATCAGGGTCAGGAATATTCTTTGAAGTTCATCTTTGAAGCATTTACACGTTTGCCTTTTTTGTTGAATGTCAAGACGGATGAATCTTTGGGGTACCCCAAGCATAATCTTCAACCTAACAAGCACATTGCGCTCTCCGACCGTTTAATCTAAACGCCAAGGCTAAGGGAATAGCGACAAAATATCAGCGATTTTGCAAAGTGGAAACGTTATGCCAACTGTTTAATCTAAATGCAGAGAATGAAGGAATAGTGACAAAATATCTGCGATTTTGCAACGTAGAAACGTGATTTTATTGATGTACGAAGACTGCTGTCGTTGATACGGTCTGAAAAGTTCGCCGCCCATCTTGTTCTATGTTGGAGTGTGTGCTGTTCATCGTCCTGGTGGTGGGATTCCGCTTGGTGGACAACAACCCCATTCTGGATTTGGTACGCCGCCTATAAAGGATACGAAAAATAAGATGAATACCATATATCATATTTTAATCACATAAATTCTCATTTACAGATGGCCGTAGCGGAACAACTTATTTAGACCTATATCTCTATAAAAAATAAAGCGGGCTTTCTCTCTCGTCGATTTTATGACAAAAGAGATGATTACAATTTCGACATCGTAACTATCCCTATCTGGACATATACCAGAGGGGCCTGCATATGGCGTACACGTATCTCGCCTAGTAGCATTTGCCAGCTCCTGTTTTAAATGTGACGATTTTAATCAACGTCACAAAACATTATTGCAGAAGCTTGTAAAGCAGGGTTATATCATCAAGCGTCTCCACTCGAAGTTTCTCATATTTGGCGATACATATCGCATGCTGATAGCAAAATACGAGCGTAGCGTGCAAGGTCTATGGCGGTACGTTTGGTAACTTGTGTCTAATTCCGCTTAATCCTGTGCTAGAGGCCGTATGAGCCTATATTTCAAGATCCTCACAGTGTTCATATGAACAGTCACAATCAGAGCGTGACTGAGATAAATTATACTCTAGATAACGACTTTACAACGTATATCATATGTATTAAGAATACTGATCAGCGATACGGATTTGATATTTTTGGAACATCTTGATGTCTTGCTGGCATCATTGAAAACTGTTGACCGCTTCTGTCAAGTTGTATGTATACTATGATGTTATTATATGAGTTAGGTCTCTGGATTATGGACGCGAAATTCTTTAATGGGCGACGGTTGAATATTGAATGACGGACTAGACGCTTGTATTATAAAGATAATTCAAGGAAGATAAAACAAAAATATGTTTGCCGGGCCGTATTTCTATCGTTTCACCCCTTAATCTAAAACAAAATGGCCGCCAAATAGGTTTCTTTCAATTTCACAAATACGTGGTTGCTATTGGCATTTCTCATTGGAGATTGGTAAACTTTCTAAAAATAATTCTACGTGTTTAGGCCTCACGATCATATCACTTTAATATCACCAGAAATATACAACAATATGTGTCTTCGGGAAATATAACACCACCCAAACTCACTAAAGTATGTCAAGATATAGCGTATTTTCGGTTGTATCGTCCAGTGAACATAATCGGAACATCCGAAGATCGGCTTTTCGTGAAACTCAACTACTTAGATAAAGGACTGGACATTATTAATTTACCTCGAATCTTGACTGATCCAGAGTTACGCAACGCTGTACCAAATTATGTTAAGTTCACAGAACCTCCTTGCATTTCATATAAGTATACTAAATCTATAGCCACCAAAATGTTCAATTACCCTAATGCTGTCAAGGAGTTTGACTGGAACTTATACACGTCATGAGGCTATAGTTGTGATTGTGAATCGTCGAACTTCATATCCTCATCAAATACGTCTACTTACTCCCAAACTGCATTTACCCTGGAAGATTTATTTAACAATCATAAAAAGTTTTTCGGGGAAAGAGGTATTTGTCTTCCAACCAATCATAACAAGATACCAAAAGTATAGTGGACTCCCAAAATAAATAAATCAGCATACAAAGCTAGATTCATAGCTGGTTCTAGAAGCTGCACAACCAAGCTTCTTTCAACCCTGTTGAAGACGGTCCCTTCAGGAGGTAAAAGCATTTTCTAAAACCTCTGGCATTGAATGTATCTGGGTATTGAAAAAAAGCTCAGAATGATTTACGGAAGGGCATGATGCAAAAAGACACATCCGTACTGACATGAATCCACATGGAATTTCTCGACTCTCTATACTACAATCTCTCATCAGGACATTATTGACTGTCTTAGTTCATTAATAGCATCGGTGCTCAAGAAAACTGCCCACCGATATATTAATGTCAGAAGCTATAAAACATTCCCTATCTCTACTGCATCCAAGGGATATCATTCTTTGGGTGTTTCTTTGTTTATAAGTTGCTTGCAATTCTCATTAATAATATTTATGTAAAATTTGGCAAAACAAGATATCAGCAGGATATAGTTATTCCGAATGGTACTAATTGCGCACCCTTTTGGTTGAGCTATATCTGTTCTCTTATGAATACGACAACATGCAGACGATTTAAAAATAGGTCATTTCAAAACTCGTTCCTTATCATTCGCGAAACGCTATATCGGCGATCTCCTCGCTGTGGATAATCGTTATAAATGACACAGTGAAGGATATATATGCATCGTCACCGGATGTGAAGGAAACTACAGATAGCCCTAAAAACACATATCTAGACCTCTATATCTCTATAAAAAATGAAGCGGGCCTTCTCCTTCGTCGGCTTTACGACAAAAGATTACAATTTCGACATCGTAAACTCTCCCTTTCTGGACATATTATTCCATTGGGACCTACATATGGCGTTTGCATATCTAGCCTAGTAGCGTTTGCTAAATTCTGTGTTAAATGTGACTATTTTAATCAACGTCAAAAACATTATTGAATATGCTTACAAACATGATTATACGGACTTATAAACCAAGCTACTCCACCCAACGTTTCCCAAATTTGGCGAAACATATCGCATGCTGATAGCAAAATACGAGCGTAGCGTGCAAGATCGATGACGTTTTGTAACCTCTCTAATGCCGCTTAACTCGAGGCTAGGGGCCGCATCAAGCCCTGTGTTTAAAGATCCTCATAGTGCCCATATGAACAGACAGAATCAGAGCGTGGCAGATGCATCATAGACACAATCATCGCGTGAGTGAGATGCATCATACTCTAGATAACGACTTTACGCCGAATGGATTAATGATACTGATCAGCCATACGGATTTGATATTTTCGGAACACCACGAGGTCTTGCCGGCATCGTTAAAAACTGTTGACCGCTTCTTTCTTGCAGGAAACCAGCCCGTTTTATGTATACTATGATTTCTTTTAATTTGGTGTTAATGCCATTGTATGCATTAGGCCTTCGGATTATGGACGCCGAAATTCTTTAACGGATGGCTGCTGAATACTGAATGACGGACTAGAGGCTTTTAAATCGGATACCGACACAGGAGCTAATTCAAACAAACGCCCCAGGGGGACAAAATGAACGAGATTATGTAATAGGCGCAATTTCTCGAGAACGCACCTGAATCTCCAAAAATGTCCAGATAGACCCTTTTCATGGATTTAGGGATTATCGGGACTGGAGAAGATGATTCTATCTAAGCACATTTCAGGTATCAGCTGTGACACATTAGATGTTCTGTATCTTAGTTTCGCTTATGTTTTATCTGTTCATGCGGACACATCGACCAGAATGACAACAGGACTAAGAGCACCCGCTTAATAAAGGGAATTAGATACAAATATCGTATAACTGACGATTTAATAGATCTGTCACCACATTTGATGGGAATTGACAAGTTAGTCAATGCAAGAATCCCGTTCATAGTTCAAGTTCTCTTTTAGAGCATCAGCCTAACGGCCGGACCTCAACCAAGTTTTTACTCAATACTTTGATAACTTATATGTTAAAATGACTATCCGCAAAGGGTGAACCCTAGGCCAAGGGCCATCAGCAGAATTTCATCGTATACCGTACTGATGACAGAGGTAAAAGATCACACGCCACGGAGGTGAGCAGAATGCCGGCCTGAATCTGTAATATAGATGCTGACGTGCACATATCGCCTGCTTTGCTGGACAAATTCCCACATAGGTATGATGACTGGGTCAAGGCCTTTGATCTGCTTTGGCGATAAAATTCAGAAACCTTCACAGATTCCAATTGGGAAGTACCCCTTCGGGGTAAGGGATGAAGAGGCCTGTTTCTGTATTTGAATTTGCTATCCGGGAATTTGTAGGTTCAGCTGCACCTCTTGATGAGGCACTTATTAGCGCAGTCATTTGATATGATTTAAGTGCAAACCTTGGAAATCAGAGACAACTTCGGTTCATAATGCCTATCAACATATTAAGGGCAATATACAACGATGGTAGAAAACGATGACGGAATACTGACAAGTACCACACAGGCCAACTGACTGCATCACGCATACCCTTCCTATATCCCTGATCTGTGGATAATTGGGCGGGGGCATTTAGCCCACACCACACAATAGTTAGAAGATGTCTTTGCGAAATATGTAAAACTGAACTAATTGAATTTAGTGTCAGTGACTCTTATTTCCTTTATTAAAAATATCTCCACTCGGTCAAGTGAGAGACAAATAAGAATCGAATCTGGCTATATATACTGATAATTCCAAACATCCTGCAACAGTGGCCTGTGCTACTATTTTTAGTTCCATAACCTAAACTCATCGATTACCATCTCGGTGAATGAAGTCCTTTATGATCCCCAACATCCACCGGCACATTTCCTCTATGGGATCTATGGGTTTCTATTATTCTTGTGAATGACATCTCCATTTTCATGACCGAATCCCTGTAATTGACCTAAAATGTGTAAACTTGTTTTCACACATGGCCCATCTGCTAATAATATAATACCATAATATGTAAAAGTCGTATTTTATAGCCGGTTCCATCGTATAAATCACGTAACAGCAGACCATTTATAAAGCCTACATTGACCCGTGCTGTAATGGGAATTACTGCTATATAAATGTTATCATGCTATACACACAGGGGTGGCTTTGTACCTTAAATTATGGGAACAATTCAATGGGCCCTATATATGGGGTTTACAGTTAAGTTATATGTTCCCTCCTTTAACCTAATTTTTGCCAGCATTAAGTAATCTTATTAGCATATGCCACACTATGTGTGCTCTTTGAGGGTCGAACTGTGAAATCTAATAGAATAAGTCACGGTATGCAGTAACACATTTGAGCCGCTAAACAATATGTTTGCCACTAGCAGATAAAAGAAAACGGCAATTTTCGATGAGTGCTCAAAAATGGAATGGACGTCCTCGTATTGGTGTCGCAATACCACTACAATTGTTTGTCCAGTATATTTATGACGTATATTTATGACGTGAATGCCGCAAGAGAGAACTTCCCTCCGACAACCCTCATACACATTTCTCTGGGTGATCTGTGGAATGCCCGGATCCAATCTTCTAACCCAGCTAGGACATTTTTCTCCACATTTGCAACAAAGGATGGATACTTATCCATACAGAAAAGAATAAGAGAAGGGAACCTAATTATAATTCTCAGGACATTCTAGACATCACATCGCAAAATTGTCTATACATGTTATAATCTAAATCTAATACAAGTGTTCCCAGAGACGGATCATTGTCGTCGACGTTGGCCTTCTATATCAACCTCATTGTATCTCTTATTTTTGTGGAATCATCTGCCGGGTATTTAATACAAATTCTGTATCGTTGTCAATGTCAGGTGTTTTTTTGTGGGTATGCCTAACGGGATCAGCATTGGTATAATTTAGTTTGGATTTTCACTGTAATAAGCAACAACTCTTTGTTGTGCTTTTCTTATTTTCCTGTTTTGATGTCGTAGACAAATTGTGTGACAGACGATATAAGAAAAACTGCACAGTAAAAACTTCGTATAATTTGCTATTACATCTTTCTCATCCTGGTTCTTAGTCTTCATAAACTTTCCCTTTGATCTTTGAGTTGGAGTCTTTCCTTGTCTGGAGTTTGACATTCTAATTCTAGTAAGAGTGAGTTGATTACGGTGTATTTGGGGGTGGTTCGTTCGTCAACTAAGTCCTATTTGGGGGTCAATGGAGTTGGATGTAGTAGATTGTTGAAAGCGCTCTTTTTGGCAATTCTCGATTGCTCAAAATGTACAAGATAAATACACAGAATGATACTGATACATCTACCAGAAATATTCATCATCTGATGAGGGATGGATTACTTCACAAATTCGTACCAACATATTTCATTTTCCCCCAATAGATATCAGGTGTCATATTCTCTCTATTTTTGAGATCCACCGTCTCTGGGTTAGTACGCAAGTCAGTTCCGCTTGTTGTTTAGCATTGTTTGCCTTTTCGGGGTTTCATATTTAAAACTATATTTGTTTCCCTTTCCCATATGCCGATGGTCTATCATTTGAATAAAAAATCGACAAAGGCTCGACCACTTCGTCAGTTTCATCCAATTATTTGAATGTGGTTTACACACCTTTTGTCACTGATGAAGGTTTACTGAAACTCAATTACATCAATTACAATGCAGATAAAACAATATTTAGGGACATTTATAAAAATATCCCACACATTTCAAGCATATGCGCATTTCATTAGACCGTCCCGAAGGAGCATTTTTGTTAAAATATTGGTGAATAAAAAACAAATAAATAAATAAATAGGATGATGGCGACTCTTTGAAGTCACATTTTGCCGAAGCGTATCATAGAAAAAATTGCACCCAACACGCCTGCATTCTACGTCATAATAAAAGAAATAATACCAATAAATCGAACTGGAGTTAAATGTGTACATAGCGAACAGTACTGTTACTTTGAGGTAATTTGTGGCAATTAATCAGACCCCCTCCCCCATATCTACACTTGATGTCAAAAGCCAAAAGGATGATATGGTACATTATGTCAGTGAGAAGTGGTCTATACTTGAATTACCTGATGGAGAATACACGCACACATGGTTGAGAGAGTCATAGGATATTTCGAAGAAAAAGTGCTGTAAGTTGAGAACCGCACAATACGTCTGACCGTCCTCTTCTACCGGAACAGTGTGATAACAAAATGTCTCGCTCACATCTGGGTAGAATCCCGGCAAACCACACGAGAAGCCCCCGCCATGAACTGCAATGAAATGAAAAACAGTGTGTAATTATTAAAACCTGGAATATTTCTGGTTTGGTTGGATAACCGTTCTATCTAATTGTAAGAATAATTTCAAGATAACGCCTGAAGGTTTGTCATAGGAATCTACCCGTGCAGCAGGCTAGAACCGCGAAACGTATCAACATGACAAATACAGCATGGAGAATGTCGCTCTTCTAACTCTGGCACAGAATTAGGTCCGATTTTACTGTTGTGTTGTGTTGATTACTTGTGGATTGCTGGGTTATTGACTTGCTTTTGTTGGAATACCCGGTACTTAGAATTTGTTTGATCGTCACTATATAAATGAAATATTGCTGAATGCGACGTTAAACCTTAATTCTCTCTCTCCTGGCTGTTTCCTCATTTGCTTAGATAAACGTCGGGGATTCTCTGACGAAACGAGGCTTGTGGGGGGGGGGAGTCAAACAAAGAAATCATGGATCTAGCCTGGGGTCAATCAAAGAAATCATGGATCTAGCTTGATTGCCATCGGAATTACGAGAGACTTGCCCTATGAAAGGAATGAACCTAATTAAACGCGTGGTTTTACTCTTGCTAATATGTAGGATTCATTCTTCTCAGCGGTCATATATATCGCCGATATATTAATGTCAGAAGCCATGAAGCATTTTTAGCTCTACTATCTATCATTCATGGGATGTTTCTTTGTTCATAGAGTTGCTTGAATTTCTCATTAATAATGTGAAATATGAACAGCATATAGGTATTTCAATGGATACTAATGATGCACTCCTTTTGACCGACTTATATAAGTCCCCTTATGAATACGGCTGACGCTTTTAAAACCGATTATTTCATAACCTGATCCTTCTCATTCTCCAAACGCTATATACATGTGCACGGTCTTCTCGCGGCGGATAATCGTTATATGTATATGCTACAGTGAAGGAAGCCCCAAGGTGATTCCATGCCACGAAGATCTCGCAGTGAAACATTCTGATCGACTGTATAGATTGTAAGATTGTATGAGATTCTGTTTATCAAGCAGCTACTTTAGACGATCTTTTCAGTCGGGTAAAATTACAAGCGTCTGGTCCGTCATTCATAATTCAGCCGTCGTCCATTAGAGAATATCCGCGTCCATAATCCAAAGACCTATTCCATATAACAGTATTAGCACCAAATTCAAAAAGACAATCATAGTATACATAAACATAGGCTTGTTTCTTGCAAGAGAGAAGCGGTCAACAGTTTTCAATGGTGCCGGCAAGACATCAAGATGTTCCAAAAATATTAAATCCGTATCGCTGATCAGTATTCTTTATCCATAATATTCGTTGTAAAGTCGTCATCTAAAGAATGATGTATCTCAGTCACGCTTTGATTGTTACTGTTCATATAAGTACCATGAGTATGTTGAAGTACATGGTTCATACGGCCCCTAGCCTCGGCTTAAGCGGAATTAGACACAAATTAGGAAACGTAACGCCATAGATCTTGCACGCTACGCTCGTATTTTGCTATCAGCATACGATATGTATCGCCAAATTTGAGAAACTTTGAGTGGTGTAGCCCTGTTTTACAAGTTTCTGCAACAATGTTTTGTGCTTTATTTTAGATTATTTGAGAGAAATCGGTTTGCTGAAAAAGTTCTAATGTATGTATATGTTTTCGGTGTATTGTGTTGATTATTTCTGGATTTCTGGGTTGTTGACTTGTTTTGTTGGACTATTTAGAATTTTGTTTGATCTTTATATAGCTGAAATATTGCTGAACGCGTCGTTAAACCTTAATTCTCTCTCTCTCTCCCTGCAATGAAGGATACATATCCACCTATCAGTATTTGAAATATATACCGGAATGTTTCCTCCCTCATGGCATAATGCCAGTTATACCAGTACCAAAGCCTGGTCGTGACCATACAGACCCTGGTAATTATCGTCCGATTTCACTGACTAGTTGTGTCTGCAAAACAATGGAACGCATGATAAATGATCGCCTTGTTTGACACCTGGAAACTGAAAAGAAACTTGCTGATATTCAAGCTGGTTTCCGTAAAAATGGAAGTATCATTGATCATTTAGTCAGATTAGATTCAAGAATGCTTTAACCAAGAGTGAACATGTGGTTTCTGTCTTTTTTCTATTTAGAAAAAGCCTATGATACTACATGAACATACGCGATTCTGAAAGATCTTCAAAATATGGGATTAAAAGGCCGTTTACCCGTTTTTATTTCCAAGTTTTTGAATGATAGACAATTCCAAATTCGATCGGGTACAACTATGTTTGATCATTTTGATCAAGACCATTGTGTTCCACAGGGCAGTCTTTTGTCTACTACTCTGTTTAGTATCAAGATAAACAGCTTGGCTGCAGTTCTGAATAAATCAATTGATGGTTCACTCGTCGTAGACGATTTCAACATATAGTGGAGAAAACTATGCACAATATTGGGAGAACTTTACAACTTTGTCTTAATAGAATTCAGAAATGGTGTTTAGAAAATGGCTTTAAATTCTCCAGAGCTAAGACAAATTGTATACCCTCTTGCAGAAAATATCTCCAGCACAAAGACCCAATACTTACATTAGATGAAGCTGAAATCAAAGTGGTAAAAGAGGTCAAATTATTAGGCATATTGTTTGACCAACGACTAACATTCAAAGCACATATAAATTGCTTGAAAGCCAAATGCACGAAAGCTCTAGATTTGTTGAAGGTAGTTGCCAGCTATAAGTTGGGAGAAGATCAGCCAACTCTTCTCCATTTATATCGATCACTTGTTCGTTCCAAACTTGATTATGGTTCTATTGTTTACAATGGTGCAAACAAGTCAAACTTAGCGAAGCTAGATCCTATGCTCCACCAAGCACTAAGACTTTGCCTCGGTGCGTTTATAACATCACCCAAAGATAACTTGTATGTCGAAGCAGATGAATTTCCTTTACAACTTCGATGAATTAAACTACCGCTGCAATATATCACAAAATTGCGATCGAACCACTCAAATCCTGCAAATATCTGTGTTTTCAACCCTCAGTACGCAGATTTCTATTTGAAGAAACCCTCGATTATTCCACCTCTTGGAATCCGTATGAAACCACACATTGTAGCAGGTGTATTACAGTTAGTCAAATTTTACCTAACGAACTCTTGCCAACTCCACCATGACAGTTAGCCAAACCAGAAGTAGATATTTCACTGACGAAATAACAAGGCAGACACGAGCCAGCTCGTGTATACACTAGAATTTGGTCTACTGAGAGAGAAATACAGATCACATCAGGCTATTTATACGGATGGTTCTAGAGATGGTGAGAGACTAGCATGTGCTACTATCTTTAGTTTCAAAACTGAAACTTATCGCCTACTTGATAAATGTTTCATATTTACTGCATAAGCAAAAGCTCTATTATCAGCTTTGGAAGGTATTGGGTCCACTAGAAGGAAAAAATATGTCATATTCTCAGATTCACTATCATGCCTTCAAGCGATCAAAAGTGGAAATTCAACTCATCCCACCATCTTGAAAATTCTACAATTATATGACACTAGATTTGATCATTCACTTCATTCATGCTCATGGCGGTGTTGATACCATCTTGGAACTGTTAAAAATGCCGGTACCGAGGGAGTTATACCATGCATCCAGGTTGTAGCATAGGCAGAAATGAAATATGTCTACCCCAAAATTTGCAGACGAATTTTCCACTTGATCACGCCTCACTGAGTGCATCTACAGCTCCCAATTAAAACTTGAAACAAATATTGACTTTATGTGTATTGCGATTACGCTCTACCGATGCTGGTCAACTGAGCTAAGAAAATTAGACCTGTACATCTGAAAATGAACCGGGCCTTCTCTCTCGTCGAATTTACGACAGAAGAGATATCCCTACCTGGACAGTAATATACCAGAGGGCCCTAGATATGGCGTATACATATATCGCCTAGATCCTATTTGCTAGATTTGCTAGATCCTGTGTTAAATGTGGCGATTTTAATCAACGTCACAAAACATCATTGCCGAAACTTATAAAACAGGGCTATATGATCAAGCTCTTCCACTCAAAGTTTCCCAAATTTGGCGATACATATCGCATGCTGATAGCAAAATACGAACGTGGAGTGCTAGATCTATGGCGTTGCGTTTCGTAACTTGTGTATAATTCCACTTAACCCGGGGCTGGGGCCGTATGAGCCCATGTATTTCAAGATCATTATGGTGTTCATTTGAACAGTAACAAAGAAAGCGTGACTTAGATACACCATAGATGACGGCATTACAAAAAAAATCACATGCATTAAGAATAGCGTTCATACCGAATACCAATCAGCGTTACGGATTTGATATTTTGGAAACATTATGACGTCTTCTTGCTGGCATCATTGAAAACTGTTGACCGCTTCTCTTTTGCAGGAAACTCGCCTACTTTTATGTCTACTATGATTTATTCTTTTAAATTTGTGCTAATTCCATTATAATAGCCTATTATTTGTTTTTGGCATTATTAAACTCTTAGAATCGAGCCAATGTGCCTTTACCATCGACTCACTCAATCCAGTGATAATATTATCAGGGTAGACTGCAGTGATAATATTGTCCATGCAGTCAACTATATTATAAGGGTAGACTGCAGCGATAATATCATCAGAGCAGTAAGTCCCCTCACTCCTCTGTTGACTGCTCTGATAATATTATATTTGCAGTCTACCCTGATAATATTATAACTGAAGTGAATGAGTCGGGGGCAAAGGGAAATTGGCTCGATTTTAAGAGTTTAATAATTCTAAAAACAAATAATAGTGTTTTATATGAATTAGGTATTTGGATTATGAACGCGGAAATTCTTTAATGGTCGACGGCTGAATAATGGAGGACGGACTAGACGCTTGCATTGCAAGCTCTCGTCTTGAGCTCGCAATAGCTAGAAGCCATTGATATAAAAATATTGATACGAAATATTCGTATTTACCTTGGTAACCAATGGATAACAGAATCGTACATTTCAGAAAAGTCGTACATATATATTCTTAGTGGTCATCCTGCTGTCCTCGAACTTCTTTGAACAGTGATATCGCTCAGGCTTTTATCATGTTATATGTCTTCTGTGTGACTGGACGAAGATTGGCATTCTTCGAAAATCGTTATCATTATTATCCGAAAATTGTAGAAGACCTTTCCGCGCCCGGGTTCAAGTATACATTGCACATCACATAATTCGTTTTCTTTGTTTTCATTTACCCATTTTATACAATCAGCTAAAATTGTTTGGAAATCAGCAAACCCAGACACACGACAAGATAAATAATGGGGAAATCTTTCTCGACATCCTTATCATTTTTATTATCATCCGTCCATCGACTGTCGAGTGTATTCACTCACAGCTGGACAGCTCGATCATTTAATGTTTAATTCATGGGAAATCGCGGCATAATTTTTCTTTTGTTTGGTCAGTCAGTCCAATTAAGACAAATCCATATCTTCACATGAATCTAGATGACTTTGCATTTCAACAACATTTGTTAAAACGCTTAAAACCCCCAACCTTTAAAAAATAGTAATGGAGCATTTGTTGATGACAGGTGTGACAGCTTAGCAGTATTCCAACAGTAGAGATTTGAATGCAGACAATCAATTGTTATCTCTGGTGAATTAGGATTATGGATGCCTGAAAGTCTGTTCCAACAATATATGATTGACTTCCATACTGGTATTCACGGACGCGAATGGGAGATGAATAAAATTGCATTTATTCAGGCAAAGCTGCACGCACTTGGCATATCTTGACCGCGCTTGCCCCATTGACGTTTGGAATATTCGTTTGATTAAATTATGTAAACCGCATCTTGGATTCAATTTATGGAAAAATTCAATGAATGATCCAGCTCCACCTGCCCACTACTTGATCGATCACAGGAGAATTGAGTTAAAAAAAAACAGTCGCGATTACAGATTGCGAATTTCAGACCTCCATCTTGAAGAAAGATGTATAAATCAATCAAAGCATTTGGCTGGGTCAAAACGAGGTCAGCTAAACTGGTGCGGCTAAAAATATTCAATATAAAACTGGCTTGCCAAAAGATCGTTAAGCCGCCCATGACATTTAGGCGTATCAAATATGAAGTCAGTTTGAACTGAAATTTTCATAACTTCCTCATCTATACCAATGCAATTGATCTGAATCATCACTGGATCACGACTGAATAATCATGGTGTTCTCCCCTGATTGGGTGGAAATCGGATCGCCTTTGACTCACCTAGATTGCACTACAGTCGGTCATATAATGTTGCAGTCAATATTAACGCTATATCTTTTTTCCGGATCATCATTCCAACAATTTTCATTAGTGGATTATCGATCTCGCACGATCATCGATTTTATAATGATGGACTGATGCAGCAGAGATAGTGGGAGACCGTACTAGAGTTCAGTTTGTGTATAGCGTTTGATGATTTTAATGTGCCTTCATACCTTGACAAGAATATAATTTTCGCAAGGTGACCAGTTGAGTTGAAGCACGGTTCAGCAAATCTGGAAAGTACTGCTTTCGGGAATACATGTATTTATAATTAACAAGGAACCATCCACATTCATCCTTACCGGGATAAATCAAGGTTAAGTGGCGAGGAAACAAAGTCGTCTCGTCTTATGTAACAACTCCGCCTATATTACTGATGATATATTTTGTAATTTGGAACTTAGTTCCTCAAATGGGTGAAGATACACAATCCATGGTCGCGAAGAATCAACAGTCTAAATCATCAGTTCGAGGGCGCGTGAACCAGGAGGTGCAGCTTACCAGTAATAGGTTTAGTACATCACAGGGTATACTCTTTAGGCCTTTTTAGTCAGGTGAAAGAAGACTGTACCTTGTGTATGTTTTAATAAGTTATTAACTTGAATTCCTAGAATTGTGTTTGATCGTCGCTGCTATATAGCTGAAATATTGCTGAATGCGTCGCTAAACTTTAATTCTCTCTCTCGCTTATAATTCTTTTTGAATGTACCCCTGTATGTGATTTGGTTTCCGAAATGGAATTAATGGATTATATCGAAACAAATTGACTAGCCTACCAATAACATTTCTAATAATTTGTGTGTCGGTAATTATTCACTTAGGAATTTGTGAGGCTAGGTTCATCCAGCACGGCAAATTTAAGCATCCATTAGCGTGCTGACAGATTTTTCAAATACAGGCACCTTCGAAAGCTGGACGAACCAAATTATTTTACATCTTAAAGTTCCAGGTTCCCTAACGATACAATTTTCGACACTTTATTATGTTTGTTCGATTCAGTTTCAATAAATAAACTAACCAACACGTTGTATATTATCTGAAATCTGAATTTAGTGACAATTGTGTTCTGTTGATTACAACAACTGAATTATTTGAACGAAAATGGAGTGGTTTGTGAAGGTTTTGCCTTCAAACATCCTTTCTAATAACCTCTAAAATATCCATCAAGAATATTTCAACCTAATTACTGTCTCACTTTTTAAAATTTCGTTCTGAAAATGATTTCTGGCAGCCCAAAGTTCAATGATTCGACATAAATCAAAAACACGACCCATTAACCGATAGGTTCAGAACGGCGGTAAAATTAGAACAAAGGAGCACCTCATTTACGTCTATATATCAACAACGTGTTGTTCAAAGTTCATGGGATACACAACACGGCATAGGAGTTATTAGAAAGCCAATTTGAAAAACAAGGATAATTGAATTTGGATGAAGCGAGCCAAAACTAACGATGATGGATTTTTATCAATTTATGAATGTATTCACTTCAACCAAGTCAAGCTTCTACTCCAGTCTAATTCTGACCTATTTTTCATAATTATTTGTTATTAAAATGCAGAAATTTAATTACTTGATCACCTCGTGTTAGTTAAACAAGGGTGGATCACCTTCAGTGTTCAATGACTAATTCGGTTTGTGTGAGTATTATCTGTCAGCTAAAATATTCTAAGATTTGAATCCTATTAGGGATACTGGAAAATTAATTCAATGAGTATCTGAGTTACCTTGGATCAAAAAGCCATTTTACCTGGTGATGTGCCGTGGCACTGTATCTCCACTGCTGAAAAATCTTTTTCGTGTCCAAATGTGTTTGAATGAATCGATTTAGACGAAATAGCACATGCAACAGATTTGAGTTTCATGTAATAACCATAATCTTATTCTGCGACCTCAACAAATAATTACCAATAAACGAATCTAACACGCCAATTTGTGGATATACTGGCCGCAAACATTTATTAAATAATTACACAGGGAGCATGGTGAGAACAAGTACTTGTGAGCACGACTGGAGGACAGAACCAGCGGGCATCCCAACCAATTGCCCCAAATGACTGCCGACATGCCCTGGCTGCCCCACCCTCCGAAGGAATCGAGCAGATGAAAGCAGAGTAAAAAAAAGTCAGACCTCCTCCGAGGTAACCAAGACAGAGGTCCCCATCCGTAGTAAACGAGCTGGGGTTGTCTGCTCGAT